>LOJH01057337.1:0-11570 GCA_001685095.1 Ellobius talpinus | reverse complement strand
TGCCGGCTGTGGGGTATTGGGAGGGACAGAAACCCCAACAAGCCAGCCCTCATGTTACAAGGGGTTCTCTTCAATGGCTTGCTGTCTAGTCTGTTTCTTTTTGTGTGTAGGAGGTTCTTCTGTCTACATGTTGCTTTCATTAATTGAATAAAGAAACTTCCTTTGCCTTTTGGTAGGGCAGCACTTAGGTAGGTGGAATAGACAGAACTGAATGCTGGGAAGAAGGGTAGACAGAGGAATGCCATGGATCTCCTGCCTGGTATGGACACTGGTTAGAATATTGCTGGTAAGCCACAGTTATGTGGCAATACATAGATTAATGGAAATGGGTTAAATTAAGATGTAAGAATTAGCCAATAAGACATTAGAGCTAATGGGCCAGGCAGTGTTTAAATGAGTACAGTTTCTGTGTGATTATTTCGGGGGTTAAGGTAGCTGGGAAGCCAGGATGAAAAGCAAGCCCTCTGTCCATCAACACCTTAACATAATATTTCCACCAAACCATAGACACTACCATGGACCTTGCTCATAGCAAAGGCCACAGATATCAACATGGCCTTTAGCATAAGCATAGACCACAAACATCAACATGGTCTCTGGCAGCAACACAGCCCATGAGTATCAACCTGACCTCCAGAGGTAACACAAGCCATGGAAATCAGCATGGCTTTAGGTGGCAACACAGACCATGGACCTCAACATGGTCTCCATCAGCAACATAGACGTCAATGTAACCTTCATTGATAATACAGATTGCAGATGACATGGTCTCTAGCAGGAGCCCAAACCATGGACATCAATACAACCTCTTGCTGCAGCATAAGCGATGAAAGCATCATGGCCCTCAGTGAGAGTAAAGTCCATGAACATCAACATAGCTTCGGATGGCAGCTCAGGCCACACACATCAACATGGCTTCTGACACCAGCATGAACCATGGGCATCAACATGGCCTCCAGTGGTAGAACAGACTATGGGTGTCCATATGGACCTCAGCCATCATCAAAGTGTAGGGCAGCAGCATGGACCCTGGAAACCAGTATGTCCACTTCTGTAGCACAGACCACCCATGCCAACATGGTTTCTAGGGAACAGCATGAACCCTGAAGGTTGTTTGAGGAGTTCCAATCCAAAAAATGAACTGGTCTTCATCTTGGACATCTGGTCATTAATCAGAGTCAGTGTGCTTGTGTGACTGTGCACCATGTTTGAGAGCTGAGCCCGTGCAAGCTCCAGCGTGCTGCTCTGATGGCTCTAATTGGCAAAGACATGGTTTGCTTTTTAATCTATTACAGCCTTCTCCCACACCTGTCACTGTCTTTGCATCTCTAGTTCCAACCCTCACCACCTCGCACATCTTGTTCTCTTCCTTCATCCTTCCTACCTTTACATCTTGTATTTGTTCATGCAAGTGGCATTGCAAACAAAATTGTAAAGCACACTATATATATATTTTGCCCAAACAGCTTCACATGCAAGCACTCATTGAAACAACTTAATGGTCTGGTTCAAGGTTTCTGGTCTCTGAAGCATTGTAAATACTGGACCATCCCCAGAGACTCTTATCAGATATCCTGTTATAGCCCTGAGCCAGGGTGGGCTTGCAGCTAGGCATCTGAGAGCAGCATCCACAGGAACACCAAGTAGTGCTGGAGAAGGGGGCTGCTTGTTTGTTCCTGGCCTCCTGGCTAGCTTAGACAAGAAATAATCACACAGAAACTGCATTAATTAACTCACTGCTTGGCCCATTAGCACTAGATTCTTATTTGCTAACTCTGACATCTTAATTTAACCCATCTCCACTAATCTGTGCATCACCACAAAGTTGTGACCTACCAGCAAAGTTTCAGCATGTCTATCTCTGGAGACGGTGGCTCCATGGCATCTCTCTGACCCCCCCTTCTTCCTCCCAGCATACAGCCTAGCTTTTTCCACCTAGTTCTGTTCTTCCCTGCCATAGGCTCAAAGCAGTTCTTTATTTATTAACCAATAAAAGCAACACATAGATAGAAGGACCTCCCACACCAAGGTAGCTACACTCTTCACAGCCCATGGGCTGGCCACCCTGAGGTTCACTCTGTGTGATCATTGTGATTTCAGTCTATGGGCTCTACCATTGCCCCCACCTCCCCTCCTTCCAGCTAGTCAAGCAGCAAGGGCTTGCTCAATGCTGCAGGTTGACTGGGTAGTGTGCCACAGATCAGCACTATTCAGTCATGACATGAGTGCTGCTCCAGGCTGCAGCACACATCCCTGTCTTCTGTGAAGCCACTCCACATCTCACTGGGCATGTTGTGTTTGAGCACTCTCGTTCTTCTTGCTGGATGAGCAGCAGCAGTGGATCTATTCTGTAGACACACATTCCGTGTGTGTTCTTTGATCACTGCATCTTAAGTTTTGCCATTCTCCTCTCCACTGTAGTATCTTGCTCTGCCATCTTTCCTTCCAATTTTGTGAAACCGTCTTTTAAAAGCATCTTTCCATCAGACCTGTCTTTTAGTTGTTCCAAAGATACTGGTCTCTGCAGACTCCTTCTCACAGCAAGGCAAGTTTTGGCTCATGCTTGTGTTCTGCCACCTCAGCTCCTCCATGGAGGCCATAGGGTTGACATGGAGGACATAGGGTGGGAAGGGGCATTGGCTTGGTGGTGCCTTCTCTTATCCTTGCACTGAGTCCCACATGGCTTACATGAGTCATTGACTATGCCCTGATATGGAATACACAGAGGGGGGCATGATCATGGATGGATGGGACAACCTCAACTGTGCCTCTGCCTCTAGCCCACAGCAGAAGCCTTGGGCACTGCAGTCATATTGACTCTGCTCTTCAATGTTCCTATAAGAGAGAACTTTTTAAATGAAGATACGGCCTATGTTATGAGGACTACATAACTTAGATGTGTCTACACTAGGAGTCAGTATGACACTGTGTGTACATGCATGCGTGAATGCATGGTGTGTGTGTGTGTGTGTTCTTAAATCCTTTCAAGGCAGCAGCATCTACAATGTCTGAGATCTAACAGGTGATTGACATGGCATCACTGTATAAAAGATTGGGGCCTTGATGTCATAAATGTAGATTTTATGAAGAAGGTGAAGGAGTGTCTGGAGACAGAGAGGAGCCAAAGATAGGAGAGAAAGTCCAGGGCACACAGAACTCTGGACACTAGAAGGAGGACCTTTAGAGGGAGGGGAGTCATGTGCAGGTCAGGCCATGTCCTGGACCTTTTGGGGTCTTCTAGACAGGACATTACACTGGAAAAAAGCCCACACTGGCAGCCAGCAGCAGAGTCTTGCTCCCCTGCTAGTCACAGGTGGGTGGTAAGTGAGAATAAGCAGACTGTCTTAGTCAAGGTTTGTATTGTCGTGGTAAACACTATGACGGAAAGCAAGTTGGAGAAGACAGGCTTTATTTGGCTTATACATCTGAATCCTGTTCTGTCACTGGAGGAACTCAACCAGGGCAGGAATCTGAAGGCAGGTGCTGAGGCAGAGGCCATAGAAGAGCTCTGATTACTGGCTTTGCTTCTTATGGCTTGCTCAGACTGCTTTCTTATAGAACCCAGGACAGCCAACCTAAAGATGGCACCACCCACCAATAAGTTGGGCCTTCCCTCAGAATAAATAATTAAGAAAATGCCCTACAGGCTTTCCCTTAGCCCATCTTATGGAAGCATTTTCTTAATAGAGTTTCCCTTCACTCATACTACTTTCTTCAGTTTATTTAAAACTATCTAGCACTTAGAAAGATCCAGGAAGACACTGAAAAATGAGACACATTTGGTATCTTTAATGATTTTGCCCAAGTAAGAAATGACAAGGGTCAAAGATAGAATTGTGTCAGGAGAGATTAGAAAAAACATATACTGAAATAAAACCTATTTAAGTGTTTAATATAGAAGAAAATTTTTATTTGTGGAAATATAAATATAGGAGACTCTAAAAGTAATCACTAACTTTATGCATGGTATTTACTTGGGGGAGGTGTGTCTATCAGATTGACACAGGTTTGAGCAGCTTTGGAGGTACATGTGGAGGAAGATGATTGATTCATTTGATTAACTACATTCCAGATTAATATAATGATTAACATGAATGTTCTTCAGTTTTTCATGTGCTGTTTATGTGGTATTAAGCTGAATACTTTTAAAAAATCTTATGAAGAACATTGATATAAAATACATGAATCAGGGACTGCAGAGATGACTCAGGGGTTAAGAGCACTGTGTGCTCTTCCAGAGGTCCTGAGTTCAATTCCCAATAACCACATGGTGGCTCACAGCCATCTGTAATAAGATCTGGTGCCCTCTTCTGGCCTGCAGGGATACATGCAGGCAGAACACTGTACACACAGAGATTCACTTGCCTCTGTCTGCCAAGTATTGGGATTAAAGGTGTGACCACCTCGACCTTTTATCTATTGTTAACTAGTGGCCTAGATATGTGACTCACTAGTGACTTAGCTCTAACTAAGTGTGTGGTTAACCAGTGGCTTAGCTCTGTACTGTGATTTTCAGGCAAGCTTTCTTTGTTAGATTACAAACAAATTGACTACAGTATCTCATTAGAAAAGAATAGGCTTCTAAGAGATAACAAGCCAACATGACAAAATAAAGTATGAGATGAAACAAAAACTATCACTTCAAAACTTGATATGGCAACACAACAGGAGGAAAAGAGTCTGAAGAGCAAACACAAGTGACAGAGACACACTCATTCTCACAGATATGACTCCCATAAACATACTAAACTAATAGCCATAATATATACTTAGAGGACCTGGCTTATAATCACGTAGGCCTTGTGCTTAATGCTTTAGTCTCTGTGAAATCATATGCTCCTTACTAAGTTGATTTATAGGACCTTCCCCTGGTGCCCTCAATATTCTCTTACTCTTAAAATCTTTTTGTCTCCTATTTCCTGTGATTCTCTGTGATCTAAGGGAAGGAATTTTATAGAGACCTCCAATTTAAACTTTTTCTACACATGTCTGGCTATAGATCTCTGCATCTCTTCTTTTCTGATGCCAGAGGAAGCCTGTCTGATGATGACTAGATAAGGTACTGATCTATGAATATAGAAGAATGTCATTAGGAATCATTTTTATAAATTTTTTATATGAGTAGTATTTGGTTTTACCCTAGGTCTCTGGGCTATTTCGTCTCTGGTTCTTGGTTACCTTGGCGTAGTGGGCTTTAAGGTAATCCAGACATTGATTGGCTAAGTTCTGTGTTATGACTGTCCTAGCATATTTTGCAAATCAGACATAGTGTAGGTTGAAGGTTTGGGGCCTAGGTTGAGAATTACATTTCTCTTTTGGTAACCTGCAGAGTTTCTTCAGGCACCAACGGCACCAAAGAAACTAGAAAGTTGTGGCGATGGCTCTGTGTAGGCAGTAGGTTGACTTTTCGGTGAGTCATGTGGATGTTATACTCAGCAACAGGGTTCCACTGTCTGGTTGTGGATAGTAACCCATTGTCTTGGCAACAACCTGGGTTGTTTGGGGGAATTCCATGGACTCCTTTGACCACCAACACAACTGAATGCAACTCAGTCCTGCCGCTGGGAGCCTCTCATGGCTACTAGAAATGACTAGTAGGGACTCCTTATTCCCTATTACCAGGAGTCCTCATTAGAATTCACCTTTACAGATTCCAGGAAGTTTCCACTGCCATTGGTGTCCACATCACCCACCAAAGGCACCCGATTTCCAGCCTTCTCTCTCAACACTCTGTCCACTGATGACTTCATCTTTACCACCTTACCCACTTTATCTATGCCCACCATCACCCGGCCTGCTCATAAAATCCATTCTGTTTCCCCTCCCAGGAAGATCCATATATCCTCCCCATACCCCTCATTCTTTGCCTATCTCTCTGAGTCTATGGACTATTACCTTGGTTATCATTTATGTAACAGCTAATATCTACATGCAAGTGAATGCATACCATATTTATCTTTCTGAGTTACCTCATTCAGGATTACCTTTTTTTCTAATTCTATACATTTGCCTGCAAATTTCACTATGTCATATTTTAAATAGCTTGGTAATATTGTGTAAATATACCACATTTTCTTTATTCATTATTTTGTTGAGGGACAACAAGGTTGTTTCTAGTTTCTGGCTATTATGAATAGAACAGCAATGAACATGGTTGAAAAGGTGTCCTCATGGAAGGAAGAATCATCCCTTGGGTATATGTCTAATAGTGGTACAGCTGGGTGTTGAGGTATAAAGATCCTCAATTTTCTGAGAAACTGGCATATTGATTTTCATAGTAGTTGTACAAGTTTGCACACCCACCATCAACAGAGAAGTGTTTTGCTTGCTCTATAACCTGGACAACATGAACTATCAGTTGTATTATTGATCTTAGCCATTCTGACAGATGTAGAATACAATCTCAAAGTTATTTTGATTTGCATTTCTCTGATGATTAAGGATGTTGAACACTAATTATTTCAAACCATTTGAGATTTCTTTATTGGAAATTCTCTGTTTAGATCTCATTTATGTTTTTTAAATTGGATTATATGTATTTTTGATATCTGGATTATTGTGTTAATAATATATTTTGGATATTATTCTTCTGCTGGAGGCAGAGTTGTTAAAAATCTTGTCGCATTCTGTAAGTTGCCATTTTGTTCTGTCTAGAGCGTCCTTTGTCTTACAGAGCTTTCAGTTTCATGGCTTTCTATTTAGTAATTATTGATTTTAGTGTCTGTGCTGTGCTTTCAAGGCTGTCTCTACTGTTTCCTCTATCAGATTCAATGTATCTGGTTTTATGTTGAGGACATTTGTTTGTTTGGAGTTGAGTTTTGTGCAGAGTGATAAATATGGATCTATTTGCATTATTCTACATAGAGACACCCAGTTTGACCAGTACTATTTGTTGAAGATGCTGTCTTTATTCCAGTGTGTATTTCTGTATTCTTTATAAAAATCTGGGGTCTATATATGTTTGGATTCATGCATTGGGCTCCAATCTATTCCATTGATCAGTAAATCTGTTTTTCTGCCAATACAATGCTGCTTTTATTACTATGACTTTGTAGTACAACTCAAAATTGGAGCTAGAGATACCTTCCACATTCTATCGTTCATGACTGGTGTAGTAATCTGTTGTTGTTGTTCTTCTTCTTGTTCGTTTGTTTGTTTTATTTTTTTAGTTTCCATATGAAACTGAAAACCGTCCCTTCAAATTCTTTCAAGATTTGTGTTGAAATTCTAATAAAGATTGCATTGAATTTGCAGATTTCTCTTTGCGAGGATGGTTCTGTTTGCTATATTAATCCTACTGAGACACAGCCATAAGAGAGCCTATCTTTTGATTTTTTCTTCAATTTCTTCCTCTAATCTCTTAAAGTATTTTTCATACAAGTCTTTCACTTTCTTGGTTAGAGATTCCCCAGATATTTTGCATTATTTGAAGCAATCATGAAAGCTGGTTCTCTGATTTCATTCTCAGTCAATTTACCATTTGTATATAGAAGAGCTATTGATATTTTAGAGTTAATTTTGTATCCATTTAATTTGCTTAAAGTGTTAATCATGTGTAGGAGTTCTCTGATTAAATTTTTAGAGTCACTTATCTATATTATCTTATCATCTGCACATAATGATATTTTGTATTTTTCATTTCAAGTTTTATCCCTTGATCTCCTTCATTTGTCTTATTGCTCAAGTACTACAGTGAATAGATAATAGAGATTTTGGACAATGTTGTCTTGTTCCTGATTTTAGTGGAATTGCTTTGATGTTCTTTCCATTTAATTTGATGTTGGTAATTTCCAAATTAAGTTTCCTTCCTCCCATAAAAGCCTAGTTTGTGTCAAGTGGAAGATATTTAAGCAGTCCAACCTCATACTCTGAATTCAGTAGAAGATAGAGTACACTCCAGCTCATAGACAAAAGAAAGGACTTTCTGAACAAGGACTCTTTTTTCTAATAATTTACTTAATTTTATTTTATGTGCATTGCTGTTTTGTTTGCATATATGTCTGTGTGAAGGTGTCAGATCCCCTGGAAGTGGAGTTACAGTCAGTCATGAATTGCCATGTAGGTGCAGGAAAATGAACCCAGGTCCCCTGGAAGAAAAATCAGTGCTCTTAACCACTGAGCCATCTCTCCAGGCCCTGAACAAGGACTCTTATATCACATCTATTAAGACCAAAATTGTCAAATGGAATCACATGAAACTAAAACACTTCTGCATAGCTAAGAATGCAATCATGATGGTACAGAAGAAGAAAGGGAAAATAATCTTTACCAGATTTACCATCTGAGAGAGGGTGACTGTCTAGAATATATAAAGCACTAAAACCTGAACAAGGAAACAATCCCAGTATGGATGGGATATGAAACAAAACAGAGAGTTCTCAGAAGAAGAAACAAAAATGACCAATAAAAGTAATCTTTAAAGTGGTCAGTATGCTTAATCATCAGGAAAATACAAAGTAAAACTTCTTTGCACTTCACTGTAAAATAGCCAGAATGGGCAAGGTGAAAAATAAAAATCACAACAAATGCTGGTGAGGATTATGGGAAAGAAGAGCACTTCTGTGACTGGGAGTGCCAACTGTTGCACTCTGTAGTTGCAAACTGTAAGAATCAAGGAGAATATTTCTCAAAATGTTACAAACAAATATAGCACATGTTCCCAAGATGCTGGAGACATCCAAGGTGTGAGGCATCTGCCAAGGGCTTCTGCATACAGAGAGTGGAACAGCTAACCAAGAACTGGATGATACATGCAGCCCAGATGGAGGTCTGGAGCCTTTGAGAACGAAGCCTCATACACCAGAGACAGAGCAACAGGATTTGGTGTTTTCCCTGCTTGCTTTACTCCACTCTTATTACCCTTTATTCTACATTTTGAACTGGTAGCATAATTCTGTGCCATTGTTTGAAATATGTAGTTCTTTTATAAATTTTTTATTTAATTTTTATTACTGTTTATTGGAGACAAAGTTAGGAGTTTGTCTGAAGTCTCAGAATTTACTTAGACTTTGTAGTTTAATCAATATTGAGACTATTAAATACTACGGGAATTTTTATGTTGAACTAAATGTGTTTTGCGTTTCGATATAGCCATGATCCTTTCAGGGTTATGATTGGAAACTGTGATTTGAATGAGAAATGGCCCGTAAGCTTACTTATTCCAGCATTTGGTACCTAGTTGGTGCCACTGTAATTATTTAGCCACAGATTTGGCTGCACTTCCAGGTTCTTAAGGCAGGCATGTGCGGTCAGGCCCTCAGGCACAAAAGTCCCCTAGTGACCCACGTACGCGCATGCGTGGTTACAACCACGTTTGACTCAGCTAAACCTTGCGCGCATGCGTGAGTCACCCATCATCCCGGCCCCATGTGACCCACATGCGCGCATGCATGGTTACATCCACGTATGACTCAGCTAAACCCTTGCGCGCATGCATGAGTCACCCGTCATCACGTCATCAGTGTGACGTACTCACATCAACCCCGTGTGTACATGTACGGACAGCCTTTAAAATTTGGACGCCATCTTTAGCTCTTTCTGCACCTCGATCTCTAGGCCTGTGCACATTCCCCTCTAATAAACTCCTAAGCGGATTTGTTGGCTTTCCATGTCTCCTTCTCACTCGCGCCAGGTAATTTCAGCCAGTGTTTGGGGAGATGTGAAAATTCTAAGAAATACCTTGTTTCTTCTCAGCCTATGCACATTTGCTGTAGGAAGTATAACAGTGGAATAAGGTTTGACAGTTTGTAGCCCCATTGGCTGACAATTTTCTGTTTCGTGTTTGCTGTTGAGATATGATCTCTTAGCTTCTTGCTTCTGCTTCTTGTTGTTGTTTCCCCATAGTGGTGAAACTTAGACCTCTGGAACCTCATCCAAAACAATCATTTTCTTCTGCAACTAGCTTCTAGTTATGGTATTTTATCCCAAGAGCAGAAAATTATGGAATGTTACACCTTACTGGGACAAAATCATCTTAAGCAGAATTCCAGCAGAGATTAAATTCAGATTGGGAGAAATTACAGAGGATGGAACTTGAGCCAGATGGTCTCACCTCATCACTGGTCAACAAACAGAGATCAGAGAATGATCGGTGCTCAGATAACTCTTTCCTTTATATGCAGACTGGGACTGCAGGCCAGGAAATGGGGCTACCCAGTTAGGGAAGGTCTTCCTACCTCCATTAATCTATTCCTTATCATCCTTCATAAGCATAGACTGATCTAACTTAAAAATACCTTTCACGGGTGACCTGGAGTCTTGACTCCTAGGTGATTTGAGATCAGGTTAAACTGACAATCACTGTTATACATAAGCCTTGATTACCTGATCACCATAATGTAATCTGGGAATGATTCCTTTTTGGACCTACATGCAAACCAGGTTTTTAATTTTTTGAGATAGTCTTTATTGAAAACCTTGTTCATACACTGTATTTTTATCATGTTTTCCACCTTCCCAAATTCTTTACCAGTCCTCCCATTTCTCTATCTACACAAGTTTTTATCTCTCTCTTTCAAACAAGCACAGAAAACAGGAAAAATGAGAAATACATGAAAATCAGAACACCCCAAACCCAAAAAAATAGAAGTAAAAGTAAACAAGCCAAAATCATTAGCAGATTTAGTACATTATGTATAAAGCAAGAAATATCAAGTCTGAGAGAAATAGTTATTTTAACAGAAAATCTTGAAATTTTGAAATAGTAAGTGATTTATTTTTTACTTATTTAATTTATAAGGTAGAAGAATGAAAATGTGATGTAAATCCACACTAGACTCCCTTGGGTAACGTGAAATTATTATAGCAGTGCTAGTGTCCTGTTTGTCGCAAATGTTATTTTTCAAGTCATCAAGCACTTCTTGCTTTGTGATTTTGGTCCACGAATCTAGAATAGTACCCTACTTTTTAAATTTTTTTTCCATACCTCTCTTCTAGCTCTAATCTGAAGTGACAGATAAACCATTTCTAATATGGCTGGGTAGATGAGTCTGGGGTGATGCTCCACGTGGCAAAATTACCTCCTGCTTCTCGATATTTCTTATATGGGAATTCTTGGAGGTCATGTAAAATGAGTGAATCATCATTTGCCACACAAGTAGTACAACACTCAGTGGCAAAGTAGTTTGTTTTATGATAATGCCACCCATTGACAGCCTGAGGACGGTGGAATGGCACACTGTGGTCTCCATCATGTTTGGGAATGGTGTTGGTACAAACTGCTTTACAAAAAGGACACAGTTTCCAGCACCACAGAGATGCTCAGAGAAAATTTTCTCAATGTCAGGAATCATTTCATCTGTAGGCTTACTTGAGCAGTCCTCTTCGACTTTCCTCATTGCAGGATCCAAAGCTGCACTCATGACTTCTTTGAGAAACTCAGTATCCTTTATCTCCTGGTGCTCGATGCTTATCAGGTCTCTTCTTGAAAAGATCAGGTTGCTCCCTAGGTGATCACAGAACAAATCCAACCAGCCAGATGCAGTGCTGCCTTTATCTTTAGCCACTGCTGTGGACTCATGGATGGCAGAGAGGACGGCATTCTTGATGTCACCTAAACTTATTTTTAAAAA
>LOJH01057336.1:0-11570 GCA_001685095.1 Ellobius talpinus | reverse complement strand
GGGAGTGTGGCAGGGCGGGTGATAATGGGGAGGTATCAGAGCATATAATGGAGCTGGGGGCAGGCGGAGGAGCGCCGGTACACAGCGAAGATTCTAGGAGAGGAGGTGCTCGGAAGAAAGGGCGGGGGCTGCTGATGTAATTGGGAGAAGTGATTAATTTTGCATTTTGCCGTTTCAGCCTCCCTCCACCCCAGCCTTCACCTGGTTTTCTTAAACGGAAAGTGGAGTGAGGGAGTCAATCTTTGGTAACTCGGGATTTCTGTGCTCGGTAGGTTCTAACTCTGAGCTGTAGGGAGCGCTCCAGGTTCTGTGCCCATGAAACCAGCTGGGGGTATTTGCAAACCTTAGAGATGTGCTTTCGCCAAGCTTAAAGTTTGGAGTCGGTTCCAGTGTCTGTTAACCCAAACCAGAGTGTTTTAGATCTTGGCCAGCTAGTTTGCTTTGATTTTTGGAAAAGTGGTCTACATAATGTTCCGGAAGAAATAAATGTGTGGAGGTTGTGATCGTGACTATTTCATTGTTTTATTTTTTCGGGCCCACACACTCAAAAAGAGAAACTCCCAAGAGGAATTACTTTTGTATCTGTATCTGGTCCCCTTAGCATAATCTCTCCCCAAGGAAATCGCGTTTCTATTCCCTGGCTGCCACTGTGATGGCTGAAAACGCACTCCTCTCGCTATTTATTCGTTATAGCACAGCTAGCTAGTTGTTCACTTCTGGATTCCCTTCTTTTCAGAGCTTTCAGTGATTTCCTGCTTGAATTTCATTGATTGCTCTCTAGGCTTAAGACATTAAAAAGCTTGATAAAAGCAAGACCGAGAGGGAGAAACGTGAATTCTGAGAGCAGCACCAGGAGAGCAGTAAGCCAGTGTTGTGCTGTGTGAGCCCCAGAGTTCTTAGGTGACTCTAGGCAAATCACCTTTCTGGATAGCAGACATCTCTCGTGCCGTTTAAATAAAACTTTATCATATAATATACAATTGTTTTTCTTTCTTTCTTTGGGGGGAGTATGGTGATTTTTGAGATGTTCTATTTTTAAGTCAGGAAAATGAAGACTTGTGAACAATCTTTTCAAAACCTGTATGTGAAGACAGTTATTTGAAAAACATCTTAGTTATTTGAAAAACATCTTGAAAGATGGATCATTCCTTAAGAGCACTGACTGCCCTTCCAGAGGACCCACATTCAACACAGCACCCACATGGCAGCTCACAACTGTCTGTATCTCCAGTTCCAGGGCATCTGTCAGCATCTTCTGGTCTCTGAAAGCACCAGCGATGTATGTGGTGCACAGATACGCGAGCAAAACACCCATACACTTAAACTTAATTTTTTTAATTAAAAAAAAAGCTTGAGTCGTGCACGAGTAGATCATGCCTATAATTTCAGAATTCTGAAGGCCGAAACAAAAGGATGGCAACCTGAACTGTATATGTATAACAAGACTCATCTCTAAGCAAATATGTAAATAAATATTTAAAATGTTATGGTTGTTAACTAGGTGAAAATAAACATTGGTTTTAGGTTTAAATAAACATTGAGGGAAGAGTTTTAAAAGTATGGGAAAATAGCATAATTGTGTCCATATCCTGATTACTTTAAAAATTTATAGCCAGGTGGTGGTAGTGCATGCTCTTAAATCCCAGCACTTGGGAGGCAGAGGCAGGCAGATCTTTGTGAGTTTACAGAGCAAGTTCCTGGACTGGCTCCATAGCTACTGAGAAACCCTGACTGGTAAAACAAAACAAACAAAAAAGAAAAGAAACACCCCTCCTTCCTTCCAGGCAGGCTCTTAGATGACCTGGGCCTTACTTTGTAAAACCATACTGGTCCTGAACTCAAAAAGATCTATCTACTTCTGTCTCCCAAATACTAAGGGCATGTGCCGTATACTGCTCGCCCAGGAACTCTGTTTTCTAATAAACAGTGACTGAGGAATAGGGAGGTTTACACGGCAGGAGGAAAGGACAGATGTCTATGCCCCAAGTGCCACACTATGTTCTCTAGTGTGGCCCCTACTGTGCTTCAGGAGTGCTAACCCCAAAGGTAAAACTGGTAGTTTCTATTGTTTTTGAGATATTGTGCAATTTCCTTTCATTGTAATTCATTTGGAGGTGTTTGTCACTTTCCTCCCTCCCCCACACTACAGTGTCTGTACTGAACTCAAGGCTTCATGGATCCGGTCATCCTCAGAGTGGCACTTTGTCTTCTCACTGAAATACATCATCACTTCTGGACCTCTCAAATACCCCATGCCTTGATGAGACAGGAGACTTGCTTTGTGCTTCTGGGGCACCTCTTCCAACATTGCATTGTTCTCCCTTCATCATGTTGAACACGCTTTGAGGCTGATAGTGCACTCGAAGAGGCCTTGGCCTTTTGCAGGCATGCCCAGAAAAGCAACCCTTTATCTTAGGTTTCTTGAATATCCATATGTATGTGCACCTGTCAGCTACTTACTTCCAACTTATCTTTCTACCATGAGAAGGCACGGAAAGTGAATTAGCTCTTAGCGCTCCCCTGGCCCCCTGCCTTCTTTTCCTCATCTTCCTGAGTGACAAAGAATGGATTTCTTTTGGAAACAGTTCTTATGTACTAGATCCCTTCCCCCCCCTTTTTAAGATATGATCTATGTTGTAGTTCAGGCTGGCCTTGAACTTACATCCTTCCTGCCTGAACCTTCGCAGTATTGACAGCACTGGCACCTCTTCCTCCATGAGATGGCATTTGCTCTGCTCCGTTTCCTAGCTGAAACAATGAAATGTAAGAGAGAAACTAGCTTAACAATAATGGATCTTTGGGGAAATATTTTTTTAAAGTATCTATTCCCATGTCACTGGCTTAGACATATTTTTAGTTTATTTCATGGAATTAAGTCTTGTTTGTACACCAGTGTTCAAAAATATCTTAAAATTGTGGAGCTCAGAGTTTTCAGAGTGGGCTTTGGAGACCGTTTCATCTCATTTCTGTATTTGACAGACTGCGAAACTAAAGTCCAGAGACATGAGGTGACCAAACCATACCCCATTAACTACTCATCAACAGACCCAGTGTCTGCCAGTCCAGTGTCCTCCATTCACAGCTGTTACAAACATTTAATGGTTCTCATGAAAACCTAGAACATTCCAGAGGGTTTTCATCCATTGCCAGGCCCGCGCATATTAGCAATTGATCCTAACAGTTGCCATAGAAGTTGTCAATGAGCTGGGCATGATAGCTCACACCTGTAATCTCACCACTCAGGAAGCTGAGGTAGGAGGATTGTTGTGAGTTCAAGACCACTGTGAGCTACATCCTGATTTCTAGGACAGTCTGGGCTACAGAGAGACCCTGTTTTGTGTGGGTGGTATATAGGCAGGTATGCTGTGCTCCAGCGTGCTCACACACAAAGGTCTGAGGAAGATATCAGGTGGCCTGCTTTGCCATCCTGTCTTTCCCTTTGAGGCAGGGTCTCACACGCTGGTGGCCAGCAGGCCCAAGTGCTCTAACTGCCGTGCCTGCCTCCCATAGCACTAGGGCTCCATGTGGGTACATGGAGTGAACCCATGTATTTACATGGGTGCTGGGATTCAAATTCAGGTTCTCATTTTTTTCAACTCTCTTACCTACTGAACCAAATCCCCTGGGGTGTTTGTTTGCTTGGTTGGTTTTTGGTTTTGTTTTTCCAGACACTATTATTAGGTGGCGGGAAAGAGAGGAAAATGTAAAGGGGATTTTCACCTGGGGTAGCAGTCGTCAAGAATTACTTCAGTAACACTTAGTATGATCTCAGAGGACTGAATTCCCTCAGGGTTCACTCCATCTTCAAGAACATTTGTGTTTGTTTTTCTCAGCTAATTACTAGTGTTTAACAGGTTAACATACTTAAAATTATTTGCTTATGAAACCTCTCACAATAGGAGTGTAGAAAAATAAGCCCTTTAATTTTAATACCTGGCAGGTGATATTTATTGTAATTTTTAAATTATAATTTCTGCCATTTCTAAGATTCAGCTTCCCTTTCCCTGTCAGCTGCCATCTAGTCCCAAGCCATCAGCACTCAGTTGGTTACATAAGACACCCCAATGCCTCTCGCTCCTTTTATGTCATTGAAGAAATTAGTTTGATCTGAATATAGTTTCCCTACAGGAATAACCAGCACTAAGATATCCGTGTTGGAGTATGAATGACTTACTTATTTCACTAAGCTTCAGAAAGTCATTCTTTAGTACGTGCTCAGATAGTACTTTATTGGGTAGTAAAAATTAACTTGGAACAAGGCTGTAAATGTCTACATGGAAAAGCCTGGTGACCTCCATCCAGCTATACTTACTCTAGAGGTCATATTAAAGAATTGCAGAATAACTTCAGTACCCTTCCCCAAGGAATAATGTAGCCAGCACAATATGAGAAATTAATTATGTTCAAGATTTAGGGTGGATTGTGGTCCATATTTATACATCTTTATATTTTGCTTTTAAAAGGGAGAACCCAGCTTCTCAATGTCGAGAAGACTGGGTCAAAGCTCTGTATGGAAGTTGTCCTATGGAAGGCCTAGGAGGTGACAGAAACTAAATGGCCGTGGTTGTGAGGGACAAGGTCGCAGAAGTGCAGTCACTGGCTGGATGACCTTGGGCAAATCCCTTGGCCTCTCTGGGCTTGTTTCTACCTTTGCAAAATGAGGGTGGGGAGTTATAATAATAGTTCTTATTGTGCAGGATTATCACAAGGACTAAAGAAATTAGCGTTTATTAAAAGAGTGTGCTTCAACCAGTGCCTAATGCATTGTAGACGTTCAGTCTCTGGATAGTCATTATTGTCATTGCTGCTGAGGGTGAGTTTACTTCATACATTATCTGATAAGTGTTAAGATTATATGTACAGCTGGGCGGTGGTGGCACACACCTTTAATCCCAGCAGGAGGCAGAGGCAGGTGGATCTCCGCGAGTTCAAGGGGCCAACCTGGTCTATAAGAGCTAGTTCCAGGACAGGCTCCAAAAGCTACAGAGAAACCATCTCGAGAAACAAACAAACAAACAAACAAAAACCAACCAAACAAAAAAGATTACATGTACATTTGGAGGGGCATAAAGGAGTAGGTATGTTCTTGTAAGGAAATGTGACTAGAAAATTAATGTTATAAGAATTTTTAAAATGTACTTTTTAATTGTTTATTGTAGATGTGCATTTGTGTTTTTTTAAAGTTATTTTTTATGTATAGTGTTCTACCTGCATGTATGCCTTCAGGCCAGAAGAGGGCACCAGATCTCATTCTAGATGGTTGTGAATTACAATGTGGTTGCTGGGAATTGAACTTGGGTCCTCTGAAAGAGCAATCACTGCTCTTAACTTCTGAGCCATCTCTCCAGCCCTGAGGATTTTTTTTAAGTACAGGAAACTCACAAAAGAAAGAGGTAGGGCAGCATGAACCTGACGTGGGTTGGATCTGATGAGAGGAGAATCCTCCGGAAGGATTTCTCCACTCAAGCAGTACATGGAACTCATAGGTAGAGGGTAAACTACTGAGGGCAAGTGGAAGCAGCAGGTCGAGAAACATACAGGGCTGAGGCAGGGTAGGGGCTGGGGAGCAGTTGAAGGCTTATTTTTGTTAGAGGAAGAATTGGTCCCATTTAAGTAGCAGGTTAAAATAAATACTCATCCTAGCAAAGTGGCAAATGACTTTAATCCCAGCAGCACTCATGAGGCTGATAAAGGACCATCTCTGATTTGGAAGCCAGCTGATTCTGTATATCCAGTTCTAGGCAAGCCAAGGCTACATAGCAAGATCCTGTTTCCAAAGGAGAAAACAACAAAACACTAATCAAATCAAGCCCCATTGGGAGTGGTAAATGATAGGGAAGAGACAGAAATAAACCTACATGAGGGTCTAACAACTAAAAGAAGCAGGCAGTTGAAGACAAGCATGTGCCAGAGGACATGCTGGTCTCCCGCTGTGTTTCTGCAATTATAGCCCTTTGAAGCCTTAACCAGCTTCAAGTCAGGAATCCATGCAGTTAGGACACACTGCAGGAAAGGGGGCCTTGGGAGCAGGGTTAGTACAGAGCTCTAGAAAAAGAAACAGTGGCAGCAGCTGTGCCCTACAGTTGATAAAGTCTCCAGTTCTTTCTGGAAATGGGCAAATCCTAGAAAAATCAGCGCTAAGGCTGTAAGCATGGATTGTCAAGGTGATTAATATAACTGAGTGCTGAGCTCACATATGGGAGAAGTCATGTCATTGGGCAGAAACCAGGATAAGATCAACCTTGTGTTTCCAGGCCAGAAACACCAGGATGAAAGAGAAATAAGCATTCAAGATACGGAGAGGATTCCAAGGGAAAGAAGGGAGGCAAGAGAAAGAACTAGACTTTGAAATGCTACCAACCAAAGCCCTCAGGTCCATGACTAATTGGCTTCATGCCAATTCTTTGTCTCTGGCAAAGGGGAGGGAATTGCCCTCAGACCAATCAGACTAGCTTTGACCTTCATACGGAGTGAAACCAGATGTAGGCCTTTAGAAGAAAAAATTAGAGATATTTTGAAGGTTTTGTCAGGTATTTTGTGAAAGCAATGAAAAGTAACTAATCCAGAATAGTATCAGAAGAGGGGTGGTTACTGAAGCGATTGTCACTCTTAGGCCTTTGCCACTGTTTTGGGAGAGGAATATGGAAGAGTTTGGAGCTGTGGTCTAGGGAGAGGAAGGAAGACGTTGTATAAAAAGTGGTGTGACAGTTTGAATGTGAAATGGTTTTAGCTTGGTCTCCAGCTGAACACACCATTTTGTAAGGTTCCAGAACTTTAACAGGGTTGTGGGGAGGTCTGGATGGAAGAGGTGGGTCAGTAGGTGTGGGCTGTGGGCCTTGAAGATTTAGAACCTGGCCTCACTGCCTGTCTGCTAGCTTCTCTCTGAGTGCAGAAGCGGCCTCAGGCTTCAACCACCATGCCTTCCCCACCATGGTGGATGAGCCCAACAAACCCTTCCATGCTCACTGGGTGTACAAACCACACTTACACGGTCAGGGCCTGTGCCCAGCAGTACACAGCCAACTGGAAACAAACTCAGTGATAGCTTTAGAGAATCTTTGTCTCATCATGTTTTTTTGTTTGTTAGTTTGTTTTGCTTTACTGGTTTTTGGCTCTATTCTATGGTTTCCATTGTGTGTGTGTGTGTCTTATACTTTTTCTGTTTTTTTCCTTTGTTTTGTTTTAATCTGTTTTTTTGTTTGTTTTCTAATGAGTGAGAGAAAGAAGGAGGCATGAACTTCACAAGTGTAGGGAGGTAAGGAGGATCTGGCAGGAGATGAGTAGAAACTGGAATTAGAATATAATAAACAAACAAACAAATAATCTTACTTACATTGTTTGGGGGTATGGGGGTTGAAACAGAGTCTCACTGAGTAACTCTATCTGGCTTGGAACTCACTTGACTAGACTTGAGTTCACAGATACCTGCCTGATTCATAGATAGCACTCTGCCTCCTGAGTACTGAGATTAAAGGTGTACACCACCACACCCTGCTTGCTTTTCTTCTTCAAAAACATTTTTATTGCATTTTTATTTATGTGTGTATATACAATCCTTTGAAGGCAAGGAAAGGGTGTCAGGTCCCCAGGAGCTGATGTAACAGGTCGTGTTGAGCTGCTCAGTGTGGACACTGGCAACCAAACTCCAGTTGTCTGAAAGAAAAGCAAGCACGTCTCAACTGCTGAGTCATCTTTTCAGCCCCTTCTTTCTTTTTTCTTTTTAATCCATGTTGAAAACTTGGACACAGATCTTTGTGCTTGCTAGTGCATGGTAGGTAAGCATCCTACCACTGAGCTGCATCCTCAGTTTTTCTTAAATTGTGTCTGCCAGATATTTTGCCACAGTAGTGAAGAAAGGAACTAATATAGAGAAGTAGTACCAGGAGTCGGGAGTTACAGTGATAGAGCTCACTATGGATTTTAAGCCTTTGCAACTGTTTGAGGGAGGGATACAGAAGAGTTTGGTGCTATGGTCTAGAGAAGTCCTAGAAGGCTAGAAGAAGAGCTTACTGGACCACTCAGGTGGGAATTTGGAAGACAGAATGCCTAGCGCAGTTGTTCTCAACTTGTGGGTTGTGACCCCTTTGGGTCAAAGAATCCTTTCACATGGGGTTGGGAAAGACCATTTGAAAACAGATATTTACATTACAATTCATGACAATAGCAAAATTACAGTTATGAAGTAGCAATGAAAATAATTTTATGCTTGGGGTCACCACAACATGAGGAACTGAATTAAAGGGTCACAGTGTTAGGAAGGCTGAGAATCACTGCTCTAGAGAAATGAAAATAGTAGAGACACACCTCATGAGGTTTCCGGGGGTGGGGATAAGGGCTCTGTTGGGAACTGGATTAGAAGCCATCATGTTACATTCTAACAAAGGTTCTTTCTGTGCTCTGCCCATGTTCTGAAGTTTTGAGTGAGGTTGGATTCAAAAGGAATGGACTAAAGCCAGGTGTGGTGGCACACACCTTTAATATGAGCACTTGGGTGTCAGAGGCATGCTCCAGCCTCGACTATATAGTGAGTTCCAGGATTTTCAGGGCTATATAGAGAGGCCCTGTCTCAAAATACAAACAAAAAACAAAAAACAAAAAAGAAAGAAAGAGAAAGTAATGGACTAACTTGTTTAGTGGAGAAAAATCCAAGGTAGAATAGCATTCAGGCAGTATCCTGGTTAATCCTCCTCATTCTTATCTAGGTCTATGCAGAAAGATGTAGAGTGGAAAGAAAAGAGAATTGTGCAGTTTGGCAAGTAAGCAAAAGAAGATTTAAAGTTGCAGACAAAGGCCTAACACTGCTGCCAAGCCCCATGACCTGAATCCAATCCCCAGAACCCACACAATAAAAGAAAGAAAGCTGTCCTCTGACGTCTGCATGCATGTCTCAGAATTTCTATTGCTGAGATAAAACACCATGATCAAGAGCAATTTGAGGAAGAAAGGGTCTAGTTAGCATATACTTCCACATCATTATCTATTATCAAGGGAAGTAAGAATGGGAACTCAAGGCAGGAACCTGAAGGCAGGAATTGGTGCGGAGAGCATAGAGGAATGCTGCTTACTGGCTTACTCCACATGGCTTTCTCAGTCTGTTTTCTTAGACCATCAAAGACTACCTTTCAGGGGGGAACCACCCTCCAATGGGCTGGGCCCTCCCACATCAATCATTAATCAAGACAATACTCCATAGACTTGTCTATATATAGAGTCTTGTGGCTTTGTGGATACATTTTCTTAATTAAGATTCCCTTGGTTTGTGTCAAGTTGACAGAAATAAGCAGCTCGTATGTGCTCCCCCCCGCCTCTCTCCCCCTCTCATTTTCTGTGTGTGAGTGTATGTTTATGTGTTAAACTGATAAAAATAAAGTTGCAGATAAGGTGAATGCAGAAGCAGATATATTTATTGAAGAAATAATGCCAACATAGAGGAAGCTAGTGTTCTACACTGGGACAGGAGGATGGGTGTACTGAAGGCTCTGGCTTGTAAAAATACAAGTATGTTTGAGAAGAGAAAGGTTGAATTGTATATACTGCCAAAAGGATTTCCTGATCCCAAATGGCCAACGACGGAAATGGTTTCTTAGATTCAGCCACCAAGGTATAGAGAGGCCTCTATAGCTGTGGTCCAAGTGGGTCAGCTGCATCTCAAACCTGCGGAAGAACTTGGCAGAATCATTTGCGTGGTACTGCTTTGTCATGCATCAAATACACACAAGTGAGGGGGTCATGAAGACTCATGCCAACATTCCAGGAAGTCACCAAGGCCAGGCAATGTGTGGCAGCGTTTGAATTCCCTAAAAGGCTCTGAGTGGCCAGCACATAGAGCTGGGAAGGCGAAGTCTAAGTTCCAGAAGTAGCCCCAGAATGTTGGCGGTGCCAGGACTGTGGGACTTCTGCCAAGAAAAGCCTGAGGCAGAGTCGAGCAGCCATGAGTATTGATATGTGTTGTAGACAGCAGACCTGGAGTGGTGGGGATTCCACATTAGGTTCTAGACCAGATACAGCTATATGATTTGGTGTTTTCCTTGCTGGATTTCAGTTTTGCTTTGGTCTGATTTTAACTTGTTACACCATTGTTCCTCCCTTTTGGAATGGAAATGATTACCCCATGTCATTGTATATTGGAAGTATGTAAATTATTTTTTATTTTCTTTTAAAGGGTAATACAACTAAGAGATTACCTTGAATGTCAGAGGAGATTTTGACTTTGGATTTTTGAAGTATTGGGTGCTGTGGGATAATGCACTTGTATACTGTAAAGATTTGTCATTCATATTGGTTTAATAAAATGCTGATTGGCTAGTTGCCATGTAGGAAGTGTAGGTGGGGTGACAAGACCAGGAGAATTCTGGGAAGAAGAAAGGCAGAGAAGTAGTCACAAGGCAGATGCAGAGGAAGCAAGATGAAAATGCTTTACTGAGAAAAGGTACCAAGCCACGTGACTAAACATAAATATGAATTATGGGTTAATTTAAATTGTAAGAGCTAGTTAGTAATAAGCCTGAGCTATAGGCCAAACAGTTTCTAATTAATACAAACTTCTATGTGTTTATTTGGAACTGAATGGCTGTAGGACCAGAAAACAGTTTCTGTGGGACAGAAACTTCCGTCAACAGCTGGAACTCTTCAAAGGCTTGGGATCAGTGAGATGGCTTTTAGGCTGAGGACCTAAATTCAGTCCCCAGGACTCACATGGTACAGGAGAAAACCAACTTCTGTAAGTCCTCTGACCTCCACCTGCATTGTCTCACATACACACACACACACACACACACACAGAGAGAGAGAGAGAGAGAGAGAGAGAGAGGGGAGAGAGAGAATGTCATTTCTTAAAAAGACTATGAAGGAACTTAAAAATTGAAATAATGCCTTTGCATTATGAGATAATTTAAGCCTGTGGTGGCCAGGAAAGAAAAAAAGTGAAATGTATCCCACAGCTCATGTGTTTAAACATTCGATTCTCAAGTGGTGTTGATGTTTTAGAAGGTTATGGAACCTTTAGAAGATGGGGCCATTTAGGAAATGAATTAATGGGATTGGGCCCTGAGGTCATATAACCCTGCTCCTCTTTCTGTCTGTTTTCTTTTTCCTGACTGCAGACTGCAACGTGACCAGTGTGACCTCACTCTTACTGGCTATTTCACTGTATCCCTTTATCTTAGTTTGTAACATGAGGGCCTGCTCATTGGGGTTTCTGTCCTGCCCAGTTCCCACAGCTGGCAAGTCCCAAAGAAAATCACACAGAGGTCTCCATAAGTTATAAGCTGATTGGCCCATTAGCTCAGGTTTTGTATTAGCTCTTTTTTTAAATTTGTTTTTAAGATTTATTTTATTTTATGTATATGAGTGTTCTATCTGTGCACTCATCAGAAGAGGGTATCAGATCCCACTATAGATGGTTGTGAGTCACCATGAGGTTGCTGGAAATTGAACTCAGGACCTTTTGGAGGAATAGCCAGTGTTCTTAACCTCTGAGCCATCTCTCCAGCCCCCTGTATTAGCTCTTATAACTCATATTAACCCATTATTCTTATCTATGTTAGCAACATGGCTCAGTACCTTTTTCA
>LOJH01057333.1:917-11570 GCA_001685095.1 Ellobius talpinus | reverse complement strand
GTTTCTTTATTAACCAATAAAAGTAATACATAGACAGATGACCCTCCTCCATCAGAACACTTTCAAGAATAGAAATTGATCATAAAACAAAAAGTAATTTGAAATGATTTAATTCATATAACAATTACTTTCTAATGGCAAAGACAAACATAGGGTATATCCGAAATTCACAATGTGGGTAAATATACTTCTCAGTAGTTAGAGGAGAAAGAAACAACAAAGCAAGTTAGGAAATGCTTCCATATTAAAGTTAGGACAGAAATTAATGAAGCAGAAAATGCATAATTAGTAAAGAAATGAATAGAACTGACAGATTCCTAAAACTATAAGCCAACCGCTAGAGACTGGGCAAGAAAGGAGTGAGCAACACCCGAATTATCAAACCTGAAATGAGCCAAGGAGCATTGCTGCCAGAAATAACAGGACCACAAGACAATGATGTGAAGCGTTGTATGCCCCCACATTAGAAAACTTAAACAAATTAGCCAAACTGACAAAAATATATAAACCACTAAAGATTGTACAAGAGGAACAAAAAATCAGAATAGGTTTCAGTCAGGGAAAATCTCATTCCTCACAAAATTGCAGCAATCTAAAAGCAACCCTTTGAACAGCCAGATGGTTGAGAGTTCACCAAGCTATAGGCAATTAATGACTGCTCGGAGAGGGAGAACTGGTCTTCTGGAGGGATGAATCCCCTGACTGTTTAACCAATGCCAAGTGGTCATCCCAAAAAGCATACACATATAACAAGCAATATTAAATAGAACCATCAAATAGTGTGTGTATATAGAGAGAGACAAACAGGAAGAGTAAGGGAAGGTGACATCTTGACTGGCTTCACCTTTCACCCTTTTATTCCATCTGAGACTCAGAGTGGCCCCACCCACATTCAAGGTAGGTCCTCCTTCCTCTCTGGTAACGCTCCTAAGAACATCCCCACACGCGTACCTCCTAGATGATTTTTAAAAATTGTGCACCTAAGAAAAGCCAATATCCATCACAAAAGCAACTAGTGAGACAAAGTGGAAGCTCTGTTGGGGTGTCTGTGTTTGTTGTGGGAAACAGAAGCACCCAATAGCCGAATCTGTAGATGGTTTCCAATTGGGAAAGAATGCCAGAAAGAAAAGCCTGGAGTGGCTTGGAATTAATTGTAGGTGTCAGGACAGTCTAACGTGGAGGTCTGAAGCCCTTCAGAGTCCTTCTGTGAGGTAAGATAAAGGGATGGAAGGAAAGATATGAAGGCAGGACAGAGAGATTTTCAGGTAAAAATCCAGCAGGTACAACAATCCCAAGACTAGAACAGAAAGGGAAAAAATGGAATACGCCAGCATGCCAGGAGTGGGATAAACAAAATCAAGAGAAGCTGCAGGCTGACCTGTGAGGATTCATAACAACCTTGTGGAATCATGACTTTATTCAGGGTGTCCTGGGAAGTTCCTGGGGTGTCTGACTGGTGCGTTGCTCTGTTAGGCTAAGCCATGTGAAATTGCCACTTCTACACTGGCAGTTTCAAACGGCTCAACCCTCCTTGTAGCGAACAGTACATTTTCCACCGGTGTTTGCGTGGGGGATTCTGTTTACAACGCTGGAGCAGAACACATTATTTTTAACAAGAAGATGTCAAGCAAGTCTCAAATTACATTCGAAATCAAACTAGTGATATGTCAGAATCAAGAGAAGCCGTCAATTTGAAAAGTCACATTAAATGCATATTGCCAAGGGGGTTGTGAGTCTTAGAACATCTGATGGAAGGGCTGCCACATGGCTGCAAACCCCCAAACATCATCACCGCCAGTGTTTCATTCTGAGGGTGGAATGCTTCAAGCATCTTCTATTTAAAATGTATCCCTCTGGCCTCTTGTGTTTTCATTGCACCATTTTCATTATTTTTTGAGACTATAATACTATATTTCACTTTTAAAACTTGAGACATTTGGATTGATGAGAAATCAGCTGATTTTTTTTCCGTTTTAAAAATGGTAGGAAATCCATTCTTGATTCTTTTGTTTTCTAGTACTAGGACTTGAACCCAGGGCCTCACTCATGCTAGGTAAGCACTCTGCCACTGAGTTATGTCCCCAGTACCCCACTTTGTTACCTTTCAGACAGTGTCTCCCTCAGTCTGGCCTTGACTCTGGAACCCAAGCAGACCTTCAGTTTGCAATCCTCCTGCATCAGCCTCCCAGGTAGCTTGGATTCTAAGTCTGTGTCACTGAGCTCATCTTGGGATGGTGTTTCCATAGAGAATGAGTGGTTTGAAGAGCAGGTCTCCGGTGTTAAACAGAGGTGCTAATATCCCAGGTGAGCCAGTGGATGGGAAGCACATCTCTAAACCAGAAAGGCATAGCTGTATAGTTGAGGAGGGCTCTGTGGGTGATGCGAAGAGCTTTGAAAACATCGCCAGTTGAGGAAGGACCCTTAAAAGAAATTCCACACTAGCTCAGAACTGAGTATAATAGAGGGTTATTTATTTGGGGGTAGACTCACAGATCACAATCCTCTGCTGGAACGAGGAACAACAACCGAATCCCACAGCCAGAAAAGAGGCCCGGCATAAATAGTATAAGAGGCCACGCCCAAGTGGGTGGGTAACTTAAAGGCTACNTAAAAGAAATTCCACACTAGCTCAGAACTGAGTATAATAGAGGGTTATTTATTTGGGGGTAGACTCACAGATCACAATCCTCTGCTGGAACGAGGAACAACAACCGAATCCCACAGCCAGAAAAGAGGCCCGGCATAAATAGTATAAGAGGCCACGCCCAAGTGGGTGGGTAACTTAAAGGCTACTGGCGGTAGGAATTCCTACAGCAGCCAGTGAAAGAAGTTCACAGGAGAGAAGCCCTGAAGGAAAGATGAGTGAAATGGGGCAAGTTTTTCAGTTCGTCTCTCCCTTGCTGTCACGTGCAAATTAGGAGTAAGGACACTCACACGGAGGAGTGGCAAGGCTAACCAGGGTCCACTATGCAAGGAACTAAAAGACCCCTGGCCTCCAGACAAGACCCTGGGAACCATCAGAGCAATCGGATGTTCAGGTGGCACCAGTCTGTGAGGGTCACCTTCTCATCCCTTCCCACCTTTATACTCAGAGAAGTCCCTCTCAAGAGAAAGCGAGGTACAGATTTCTTTTGGAATTCGGTCCAGGAGGAGCACAACTACCCCGAACTCCATGCCCACACGCTTTCTTATTGTCTTTACTTTAGATACAGGGTTTCGCCATGTAACCCTGCCTACTTTGGAACTCACTGTGTAGACCAGCTTCCATCTCCTGAGAGGAATGCTGGGATTAAGTTGTGCCCACCATGCCTAACCTCACTTCGCTTTTAGCACCCCCCCTTACTTACTTATCCTATTCCAGCTGCGAAAGAGCCTCTGGAAGCTCGCGGGCTCTAAGTTAAAACCCTAAGATCACTGCGGCACAGGAACATCTGCCTTTGTAGACAGGCGGCACCCGCGGCTGCCAAAGGTCCCCAGTTAGCCATGGACACAGTAGACAGTGGGGGCTGCACACTTGTAGACACCTTAACCTCTTTGCAAAGTTCCTTATGCTCTAGCTGCTTTGGTTTGGAGAGCTAGGTGGTGCGCGTGCTGCCCACCCCTCACCCCCATGCTGTCTCCTCGCCATGCAGGAGGAAGAACGTGGCTGATCAGCTCCAGCTGACTTCCTGAGATAGGAGATGGGAGCCAGCTTCCTGTAAAGATTAATGACAGTCATCGTGTCTGAGTGACGACTTTGTGGTTCAAGTCAAATTCAAACAAGTAAAACTGTTTGTTATTGTGAAGGTTATTAAAAATGTTATTAAAGATGTCTGTGTATCAAGTTCAGTGCAGGCTTTATAGGCTCCTCGTACGTGTACAATGCAAGCTGACAGAGAGCCTGACATCCCATTATTGGATTTCTGTCATAGGCAAGACTATTTTTAGGTCCTTCCAAGCAGGACTTTAGATAGACAGGAATCACTGGATCTGAGGGCAGTGGGTGAGGCCTCCCCTCCATCTGCACCCTAAGAGAAGGTATTGGATATGAGCTGACCCAAGACAATACCCAGGGCTTCACTCTTGCTGTCAACATGCAGTAATGATATGGGGCTGGGGGAGCCTTTGAGATCTGTCATTGCTCTGGCTCCTGGCGTTTCTTGGTGACCATCCTCAGAGCCCCCTCCAGGCCTCAGGAAGAAAACTATGGAAAGATGTGTTGCAGATGGCTTGGGGGCCTTCCAGTTGCTGGAAATCTGAATTCCTTGCAGTGGCCTCCTGTCCCTCCCATACTCTGCCTGTTGTTAAAAACATTCTTTCTGTAGCACGGTCACTGGATCTCAGCCCTGGGCGAGGGAGAGGTAGGTTTGGTTGCTCAATGAGTAAGTGGGACAGCTGGACTTAGGTTTTATCTTTGACTTTTTCTCTGGAAGCCCTTCTCTGGTTTCCTCCTGGGCTTTTGCCATGCCTCTTAGCTGGCTGGCTTTGGGCTCATAAGCAATGCCGGGTTGGTGATGGAGAGCAGGACACATGTGACCTAGGACTTTCAAGCCTTTCTTGGCCTTGGGGCGCGTCTGCTGGAAATGTGTGGATACCAGTGGCTATGTCCATGGCTAATGGCCGTGAGTGTGGAGGGATGGTCTGCGTCTTTAAGAGCAGGTAAAATGCAGAGACAGGACAGGTCTGACAGACACAGGAGAGTATCCATGTGCTGTCCCCATAGAGAGTCTGGCTCTAGAGATTCCATGGAGACCTGCATCCTAGAGGGCTTACTTGGCTCTAACATGGACTTACTAGCAGCTCAGGAAATGACTCCACTCCACTTCACTCCAGGGGGCAGGTGCTAACCTGGAGGACAGCAGGCAGGACATAGACAGGTGCAGAAGGTCCCCGAAATGGTGAGGGAGTGGGGGTGGTGCCAAGCAAGGCTTCTCCTTTTCCCAATTGTGCTCACGGCCAGGTCACCCGTGACTCCCGAGCTGAGCGGGAAAACTGTGGGGAGATGCTAGGGAAGGCGCTCACACTGGTGCAAGCCTGTGGCTCCTGTGTGAAGAACAATGCATCAAGGGAGGCGGGTTCCTGTAGGCAGCGACAGGGACAGCGTGCTCTGCACCTGACACAGACCGTTTCCCCCAGTCCTTCTCTCTGCACCAGGCCATCCTGAACTATTGTTATAGCTGAGCGCAAAGCAGTCACGCAACTCATCAGAGAAAGCTTCCTCCAGAGCACACGTGAGCCCCAGCCTGTGGTTCCCAGCCTTGGCACCATGGTCATGGTCAGAGGCAGGCAGTTCATTGTGATGGGAGCGGAGCTCACAGATTGCATGACCCATGCCAGGCTACGTCTGTCAAATGGAACGGAATCATCCCAGCCAAACTCAGTAGGAACCATTTCCATCTGGTTTCTGTACCAAGAAAAACACATGCCGTTCGTTGTCCATTTCAAGATAGTTAGAAGAAGCTATTTCTGCTTCTAACACAGAAATGCAGACGTTCACAGCGACAGACATGCAAATGCCCCAATTTGATCATTGTACATTGTCAAACGTCACACTGTAGCCTGTGAGTGAAGTTACAGTTTAGTAAAAAAATATACGCCTTTCCTAAGCAGTTCGTCTATTTCCCTGTCAACTGTGAGTTAAGACACAGTCCATGTTTCTCTTTGCTTTGTGTTCTGAAGAGGCTTCCTGCATTTTACGACCAAGCAGAAAAGACCTTTGGGAACGAATTAGGGATGGTTTGTCTACCTCTTTTTCTTAAATTTCTTTTTAATTTTTAAAAATGATTTTATGGGGGCTGGANCTCACAACCATCTGTAACGAGGTCTGGTGCCCCCTTCTGGCCTGCAGACACACACACAGGCCGACTATTGTACACATAATAAATAAATATTTTAAATAAATAAATTTAAAAAATGATTTTATGAGTGTTCTGTCTGCATGTATGGCTGTGCTGTGTGTGCAATATCCACAGAAGCCAGAAGAGGGCACCAGATTCCTGGTACTGGAGTTACAGTTGTTAATGGTCACGTGGGTTCTGGGAATTGAGCCGAGGTTCTCCTAACTGCTGAGTCACCTCCCCAGCCCCCCACTTTCTTAAGTTTCTCATTTGTTCTTTGGGTTTTTTTAATTTTGTCCTGTGAATTTTATGTCATTTGCTCCTTTTAGGAGCAAAGTGGGGAAAATTAATATATTTAAAAATAATAATAAACTAGTAATTACGACAATGGCTCAGTTGACAAGAACACTTATTGCATAAGTATGAGAGCCTGAGCTCAATCCCCAGAAACAATGTAAAAAATCCGGATGTGGTGGTACACACTAGTAATCTCGCACTGGGGAGTGAAGAGTGGGGATCCCTGGGACTTGCTGTCTAGCCTAACCAGCAAGCTGCAAAAGTGAGGATCCCTGGGACTTGCTTTCTAGCCTAACCAGCAAGCTGCAAAAATGGGGATCCCTGGAACTTGCCAATCTAGCCTAACCAGCAAGCTTCAAAATAATAAAAGACATTGTCTCAAAAACCAAGATAGATAGCACCTGAGGAACAACACCTAAGACTGATCTCTAGTTTTCATACACATGTGCACACACAGAAACAAACACTGCATTCTTCACACGGGCCAGCTCAGGAGTCAGGCCAGGATTAGCAATCTCCTTACTCCTCCTGGTTCTCTTCCTGCTTGGAGGAGAACCTAATCATCCAGACTTCTGAGAAGACCAGTGTCACTGTGTGAGAGCACACTCTCTCGTCTGGCACCCCCATCATTGCCATGACAATATGCAGCATTGTGATGAGGGCATAATTGCCATTCTAGTGCGAGGAGCAGCAAGAAGGACAATGACACAGAGCCACAGAATAGCACAAAAGTGGAGACCGATACAAGGTCACTCTCTGTTCTCAGCAGTAACTTTGAGTCTCCTTGGGGGAAGCAGGGTCTGTGGCCTGGAGCAAAATACAGATCTGTAGCAAGAAACAGCCCGAGCTTGAATTATTGCTTAAGTGATGCTCTCTTTGTATTTCGGCTGTCTCCTTCAGAATTTGTCCCAGTCTGCATGTTTCCCGCAGAAAACTAACATCACTTCTCCTAAGGATTCTGACAGAATGTTTAATGAGACCCCTTTGACGGCCCAGCAGTGACTGGACAGTGCAAGGTCTGAGGCGCACTGGCCACTAATGTGATGGATGCTCCAAGGTCCATCATCTCCTAGAATTCAAATTGAATTTACATGGAAAACATGCTCTCCTTTTTAGGCTTCTAAGGTCTTCCACATAGTAGCAGATACACAGGAACACACACACATACACACACACAGAGTCAGGTGGCTCTTCCATTTCTGCTTGGTGTGAACATTTTCCTGAAACTCTCGTGTTAAAAGTTTAATTCTCAAAGTCATAAGTGGATGGTATTCACAAGCCGGGCCTTAGAGGTTAAATGAGCTTGAGGAAACAGTCACTGTGATAGCTGTTAACCAAGCTCTAAATCTATTGGCTTAGGGTCATCTATCATGCCTCATGCCCCGAGGCCATCTCTGAAGGAACTCAAGCATTTCCACCTTGTATGTTCTGGCTCCTCTATCCTTGTATTTAAAAATGAGTTCAATAAGTTTTCTTTAGGTTCGAAGATAAAACTAAATACCATGCCAAGACCGAAAGTCTTTAGAAACACCAAGATACTTCCTGCTCACATTCTGTGGACATCTGGGCCTCACTGAGAAGTTCTTCTACTCTCTGTGGGGTTAGCGGGAGCGTCCTCACACCCAGGGTGGCTCATACATGGCTGGTCTTGGTGCTAGCTGTCAGTGGGAACTTGGCTGCGATCACTGGCTAGTGAATATTAGGTTAGGGTCCAGCCAGATTCCAAGCACCAGGAGCAAAAGCTGCCAGTTTCCTTAAATGCCTGGACCTGAGTCATAGAGTATCACTGTGCTCAGGGGTTCTGGGAATGATCTCCCTCTGGGGAGCAGCAGTATGTGCAGAGGATGTGGGGTTTGGTGGGGAGAAGGACTCCTCTTTGGAGCTAGGGACCACAAATCCTGACAGAGTGTGTTGATCAGTTTCCCACTGCTGTGACAATATGCCTGCACAGATCAGCTTTAAAGAAGAAAGGCTCATTATTAGTTCAATGTTTCAGAGACCAGTCTATGGTTTCAACGCTGTTTTAGTAGCATAACATTCCTTCCATTAGGCTATACCTCCTAAAGTTCCACCACCTTCCAATCATGCCTCAGGCTGGCCACCAAGCCTCCAACACATGGGCCTTTAGGGAACCTCCCAGACACATGCTATACCAGTGTGGGGTTAAAGCTGAGCTAAAGCCAGCTGTGTTCGCATAGGAGAGTCCAGCCAGTTAAGAGGCTGTCTGTCTGCCAGATGGGGATTAATGTTGGGACTCAACCTTGCATCGGTGAAGAAATGAAGTGACCCCAGAGTGTAGTGGCAGTGTGGGATTGGAAAACCTTCTGCCTATTGGGTTCCCATAGAATTGCGCCTTAGACAGTATCTGCATCCTTCTGGGCCCCAGTCTGCTTTGCTGTAAAATGGAGTTGGACCTAAGGCCATTAGAGATGCCTCCAGCCCTAACCTGAATCCCTCTGTGTTCCTAGGTACTCCTTCCAGGATGAAGAAGACATGTTCATGGTGGTGGACCTGCTGCTGGGTGGGGACCTGCGCTACCACCTGCAGCAGAATGTGCACTTCACAGAGGGCGCCGTGAAGCTGTACATCTGTGAGCTGGCCCTGGCTCTGGAGTACCTGCAGAGGTACCACATCATCCACAGGTAATACTGCTGGTAGGAGGAAGGGATGCTGATGGAAAGCAATGGTAGAAGAAACTTGTCCTGGTGTTGCTTAGAAGCTGCAGTGCACTGGGGACAGCAAAAGGCTGAATAGCTTCCATACTGTCTTTACATTCCCAGAAGACAGCAGGCCACCATGTTGCCTAAGTGGAGATGGACCATGACCACTGCCTGTCCACCATTCTGTACCGTTGGTAGAGTGCACGGCTGGCAGCTGGTCTTGGTTTCTCTATCCCAAGGTGTTTGTGACTGAGCCTGGAGGAGAGATTGTGACATCAGGGGTTTCCTGGGACACCTTAGAACCTAGCTCTGAGTCCTTGGGCCCCTCTCACTCCATATCAGTTCCCAGCTGGGATGTGTCACAGAAGGGACTGTCAGACACCCAGGAAGACCACTCCAAACAATCAGACGGAAAAAAGGACAAATAGATGGGCTCTGGAGGCATCAGATCAGCAGGGACGTGGCATTGCCCTCGTTGGGAGTCAGAGCGATAAGTCCACTCTTTCTGTCCTTTGCCATCAGTGCTGTATGTTGCAGAGACTTTGTTTCTCTCAGGCAGTCAGTGCTGGTCTTGGACTTCAGGTAAAAGCTTGGCATTTCTGCCTCTGTGGGGGACCTTAGTCTTCCTGCCTGTCCCCAGTCACAACTCAGTAAGGTGTGAGTTTGTCTGCAGCAGCAACAGTTCCAGGAGGGGCTCAGGAAAGTAGTGGTTAGATTCGTGATATCTTCTTAGGACCACAGGGAGGAACTTGGAGGGAGGGCTTTAAATGTGGTCACCTGTGGTCACACTGCGTCCCTATGATCCTTTTCTAATCTAGGAAGTCTTAGTTAAAAACCTGGCAAAGACAAGGACTTGGACTTCTTGGTCATGAAGGCAGATTACACACATACCCCACCCGCCCACAGGACCCCCACCCTAGCTCATTCACACACATTTCTCTACCCTCTACATTTTCTCGATTTTAAAATACCAATTAAATGATGGGAAAGAATGGTTTTTTGTTGTTTTGTTTGTTTTTTAAAATGACAAATTTATAAGGATGGAGAAAACTGAATGAGGCCATCACAAGACACTAGGGAGCCCAGAATATGTGGATGGGTAAATGACACAGGACAGCAGACTTTTAAAAAAAATAGCTGTAATTCTCAGGGAGTCAAAACTGCTAGACACTACAGAATCTCCACAACGCTCAACCATACACAGCGATTTCTGTGGAAGGAGGAAAGGGGGAAAGGCTAAAACAAAAGGCAGTGGCTGGTGACCTCCAGGAAGTACTGAGGATCAGGCAGCCTTGGTGTTGCCCAGTTGCCCCCACTCCTGGCAGGCAGCAAACTGAAGGAGAGTCTCAAGAAGAAAGTAACAGAGAGCAGGGAGGGGCTGGGTTGATGCACACGGCCCTAGCTAGGTGCAATCCTGTTGCTATAGGACTGCAGGCTCACCTAGATGTACACCAAATGCTGAAGGAGAATTCTGCCTGTCCAGTAGGGACAGCCAGGTGCTGCTCTTCATTCCCCAAGCAGGAAACACCAGTGACTTCAGGAGGGAATGGACTGAGCCAAGAGGAGAGATAGTGATCTCAGAGGTGGCCTGGGACACCTTAGACTCTATTTTAGAGTCCTTAAGCCCCACCCAATGCTTTTCAGCTCCCCACTGGCTCTTAACAAGGAAGGGCTATCAAGTGACTGGGGAAATCTTCCAGTTTTACAGTCTGAATGTCAAATGGAAGCCCCCTGAGATGACTGACTAGATAAAGATGCTTTCTGCTAACACGACAATCTGAGTTCAATTCCAGGGACCCACAAGGTATAAGGAGAAATCCAACTCACACATGCATGCCTGCACACACACACACACACACACACACACACACACACACACA
>LOJH01057332.1:250-11820 GCA_001685095.1 Ellobius talpinus | reverse complement strand
AAAATAATTACAAGAACTTCCATATTAACCCCATGAATATAATCAAACTATTTGCCTTTGTTTTCAGTGCAGGCATTACTTTCCACAATGTTTTATTTTTTTAGCTACTTATTTTACATAGATTGAGACCGATGCAATGTAATTTGGTGCATCATATCTTGGAATATTTTTGTGCCATAGTGGATATTTGAAAATATCTGGAAACATTGATTTTTCTCATAAGGAGATACATGGCTGACACTTGATGGATGATGTTCAGTGATTTATCTCTGCATCTTATAGACACAGGGATCCTCAGATACATAGAAAGAATTATGTGACCCCAAATTTCAGCAACGCTGAAACTGAAAGCTCATGATATAATGTATGTGGTCTAATATAGAATGGGGCATATACTAGAACATAATATTATTATCAACTTTAATGTAAGATTGTGTGTCATAAGAAGTTCCAGAAGTCATATAATAATAATCTGTAGATAAAAGGATGGATCTCCTGCCTTACTGGTGTAATTATCTGCACTTAAATATAATTATCAATTTAATTATTGATCTTGAATTGAGAGCATAATTATAACATACCTTTTATGTATTTTCCCTTTAGTCTTAACACATTTAAAGAATTTGAGAAAATATCAGTGGAATTTTTGTAGAAGAAAGCAGATTCAGTTCACAAGTGCCATAAGGCACAAGTTGGCATTATTTTATTTGTAAACACAAAGAACACAATTGTACCATCATGCAATGTGTTAGAAACACACAAAAGTATTTGCTGATAATAATGAGCAACAAGCATAAATTTTCACCCTCCAATTCCTTGTTGTACCTTTGTAAGAGTTACTTTAATCAAGTAATTCTGTATTATGTATAAAATATGTTTTTGATATTTCATATATACTAAAATTGTGCTTTGTTTAATGTCTTATAAATGAAATAAAGACCTAGTTTTTGCTTGCATCAAATCTATCTACTCATTTGAGAGGCTATTCCCTTTGATAAGGAGAGTTTAATGATGCTTCCCTGAAAATTTCAGTGAGAAGGCTATCACATTTCCTTACTAATAAATATATCCCCATATGTCAACAGTGTTGACACTAAGAGTCCCTCCTTTATCATATGTAGTTCAGTAATGAAGAATTCCTTAGTACCTAAGATTTTTCCTCCATTTCCCCTCAAAATTAGGAATGACAGGAGACAAATTAGAAGAATTCACTTAGGTGACTAACTGGATAAGCAAAGTGAATAGAAAGAAGAATAGGTCTGGGTGACCCCTAGGTGTCTCATTTGGGCATCTACGGAAGCATTTTACTTGTCCTGACAAAATTAAGGGTAGCAAAAATGCATAAACAATTCTACTTCAGTCCTCGACAAAATCTGCAGACTGATTGCAACCTTCCCAATGCTGAGACCCTTTAATACAGTTACTCATTTGTGGTTACCCCAGCTATGAAATTGTTTTCTTTGCTCCTTCACAGTTGTAATTATGCTACTCTTAGCAATGGTAATGCAAATAGTAGATATTTGGGACTGTTCTCGAGGACCCCTCTGAAAAGGACCCACAGGTTGAGAAATCAGGATTAGAGTCATAATCCTGTGATGCCACTCTTTCAAGCTAGCCCCATAAAGAGGGACAAGAAGGGGAAGACTGCAGGGTGGTGAAAATTGAGACGTGACTGCCAAAGAAATGACACTCTGCTCAATGAACTTGCCCAACTACTAAAAGAAACCTCCCATGGTGTTGTCCTCAGCCTTGCGAGTTGCCTGGACCTGAGGCTCAGGACCTCAGGAAATCCCGTGTGAATCTGCAAATATTTTAAGTTATTATGCTTGTTTTGGAAATGTCCCACATGGGCTCATATATTTGATTAACTCTTCCCAACATGGTGATGTTGGTTGAGGAGCTTGGGGAACTTTTAAAATATGGAATCTTCCTGGAAGGAAGCAATTGACTGGGGGCATGCTTTCAGGGTTTCTAGCCTCACCCATTTCCTGTTCTTTCTCTCTGTTTCCAGCTGTGGGGAAAGTTGTAATCTCTCGAAGTTCTGCTCCAGTGACCTGCTGCCATGTTCACTCAGCTCCATTTGGACACTATCTCTCTGGAACCATAAATTCCCTCTTTCACAAATCAGATACTTTTAAAAAAATAACACAGACATCATCTCTAGAGTTTTTCTTTTCCTTTAGGGCAATTTCAGGACTCAGCTCTACAAAATGACTGTTTTCCAAATATTAACACAACGATAGAAGACAATTTTGAGAGCGACACCGTCTCGGCCTTTACTGTGGAAGTGCACATCACATATCTTTCAAGTTATGACTTTCAAAGTCATTTATACTTATGCCTATCTCTAACTATTTATATGGTGAGAGGACACTAAAAATGACAAATTCACTCTTATAAATATCTACATTCAAAACTAATGTTAGAGCCCCTCTTGTGTAAAATTTTTGATTGCTTTTTGAAAATGTCCTGTGATTCCTTACTGAAATCTTTTGGAAGCAGGTGTTCAAAATCAGGGATGGACTCAGTGCTCCACTGCTCATCACGCTCACAGTGTCTTAGGGGTTCGCTTTCATTCAGGCTTGTGTTTCAGGAATTTAGCAGTGTCTTCTACCATTCTGTTACCCGTGTTTCCTTGTAACAAGTCTACCATTGCATATGCCCATCAACAGTCTGAAAATACCACTAAAAGTCTTCCCCATTGTTATTATACAAAGGGCCTATTTTGAGTTTTTACACAGATTTTATTTTCTGGTGCGTCAGAGGCTCATTTATGAAATAAGTAGAGGCATAGTGTAGGGATGATAGGAGCCTGACACATTTTTTTAAGGAAAACTAGAAATGGGTCAGAAAAAATTTTCATTTGAACGACATTTTATAATTGTTGAACAAAGAAATTCTTCCTATGTGGCAACCATTTCTTTTTGGGCCCCTAGGAGCCATTTCATATATAATGCATCATTTTTCTACCCAGGGATGCCCTGGTGTCCTTCTGAGTCTCTGCTACTAAGATTCAGCCTCCATTTCTCGGTGGCACATACAGACACAAATGGAACATTATACTTTCAAATCTAATGTAATAATGTGACAGCCAAAATAGGTCACATCCCTGAGCAGTTTGCCACAGTCAACTCCCATCTCTTGTAACTGTCTTATACCTCAATTTGCTCACTGAGCAATAGCAACATATTTATTTTGAAAATGCCTTAATAAAGTGAAATGGAGTCATCCAGCCAAGACTGAGAGGTAAGCACAACACTTTGTAGAAGTTTCCTTGTATCTGAATCCCTAGATTTCTAAGGATTAATTTACTCCAACTCAGTTTCAAAACCGCTGATGCTTCATGTTACCTAGTTGTCACCAGGAATGTTAAACACACTGCAGGAGATGAAGCAGCCTTCTCTCCTATTCATTACATAGTAACAGCAAGTTTTGGGGTTTGATGGGAAAATGATTGAAGACATTGTCAAATATCCTCTAGAGAGAAAGTGACTTATCCTGAGCACTGAAATTAAACTTAAAATAAATATTGATCCCCTCTCTATTTCTTGTTTTCTACCTCATATCACCTGCATCTTACTATTTTCCTCTTTTTCACCACCCAACCTATGGTCCTTTCATATAGGCAGGGAGGGTGCTCCAGCTGTGAAGTAAATAGCTCAACATAGAAGGAGAGGGGAGAAAGAATAGAGAATAATAATACCAGCATTGTTTGATAAGCTCTCAAGAAATAGATTATTATGAATATGTGTATGAATAAATTTATGTGTATGCACATGTAATATGCATGGGGCTAGGGATTATGTTTCAAAATTAAATATGATCATGATACAACTTGGATCATATGTCTTCATTTTAAGTTTTAGTTTTCTCACAAAACTGCAAAATAATTGACTATTATCCACAAGTAATTAAAAACATGCAATTATTTCCAAATTGTATAAGTATGTACCTTTTGATTATTTCTGCATTTTATTTTCACTGACTCTAGTTTGGTATTTTGTGTTCCACAAGTAATACAACTAAAATATAACCAGTACTTATACTTCAAATTCCTTCCCATCAAACCACAAGAGTTGAAAGAGTAAGCATGTGCCTACTGCCTGGAGACTTGAGCAAGTGTTCAAATTACTTTGGGAATTTTTTTTATTAATCATACCTCCAATATAACTGAGAAGGCTTAGCAGCTCCTGGATAGAAGAAAATTATAGGCTAATAGTTTAAGTCACTTCCATACATTGTTTATGATCAAATAGTGACACAATCAATTGTACAACTGGAGTTCTACTCAGAACACTGTGTGGGAGGCATGCCACTTAAATCAATTTTCCTCTAACTCCCTTCACAAGCTGTGTGCACAGTTACCAAAGTCACATCTAAGTCATCTGCCACTAGATGAATTATTATTCTTACCTCCCTAGCTACAATGGATCATTTTCTCTTAACCCTATGCTTATCTGTTCTGTTTGTATGATTTGTTTAATCATAATCTTGTCTTCTAATTTTCACATACCCTGCCCATGTGAAATTTACATTAAAATAATCCCATCAAAATATTTTGTGTCATCATAGTATGTTATAGATATAAGTAGGTGCTGAAAACTAATATAAAAAGGAATTCCATAGGATTTCAAATAGTTTTATTTCTAAAATAAATTTAGACCAATCATCCTTTTCATGTGTACATAGTTCCTTCATCATAAATGAATATGACTAGAATCATTGAGTTAAAAACTTTAAAAGATTTTTTAAAAGCATATTTATTATGTAAATAGTGTTCTGTCTGTGTCCTTACCTGCTGGCCAAAGGAGTGCATCAGATCTCATAACAGATAGTTGTGAGATCCCATGACATTTTTATGTAAGGGGCTCAGGACCTCAGGAAGAGCAGTCAGTATTCTTAAGTTATGAGTCACCTCTCCAGCCTTGAGTTAATAACTTGTAAGATGTCTTCTAACAGGAGTCATGTTAATTCTTGCATCAGACAAATATTAGACTGGTTGTGTAGTCAAGATGACATGATTTCTCTGTCATCAGACTGCTTTCAGAACCTCAGTAGATGACCTTTACTTCACAAAATTACCAGTTTTATTTCTGGAGATATTCACAGAGTTCTGATAAATCTAGTGAAAGCCTGCACATACAATTAATAATGTTTCTAAGAATAGTAATCTGCTGGACAAAACACTCTGATATCTGAATATTTTAGAACTCTTTTGATTGTTGAGTTTTTCAATTATTCTATTTTATGGATGTCACAAAATATTTACATAATTTTCTGCATTGGACCACTTGTGGGCATTCATGTCCTTCTCATTACTAATTTTGCAATTATTAAGTAATGAAGCACTTATGAGGTAGCCAAAGATGTTAGCTAAAACTAAGCAAGTCTGAAAAAGTATCAATGGCAAAAATAGAAGCATGCTTCATGTATCCATATGGCTTTAGGTAGTTTAGTTAACTGCTTTGGAATAAACAATAAAATGTAAAATTAAGTTGAACTTTAAGTTATCCATTTTAAGATCTATAGCTGTCAATGGTGCCCACATTGGAACAGTGGGACCATTACAATGTTTGTTTTCAAAGACAACAATCCCCAATAGTTGAATATATTATGTTTTTTAAAAAATTTCAGAAGTCTCTTATTGGTCTCAATATTCTTACTTCTTTTCTGTTCTTTAGTATACCTATTTTCATGTTTAATTTTTAGTGAAATGTGTCTTAAGTAGGTTTTTACTGACTCAAAATCTTCTATAAGAAAGTAATCAGACTTCCTATCAGAATGAAATCTCTTCTTAGAACCTCTTTTTAATTTTCCTTCCATTCTGCTTGATTCCTTTCTTTTCTCCCCTTCTTCCTTCCTCCCTCCCTTTTGCTTCTTCTCTTTCTCCCTCCTTTCCTTTTTCTCTCCTTCCATACTTCCTTTCTCTCTTTCATCCTCTCCCCTTCTATTTCCCTTCCTTCTTTCTCCTTTCCTACTTTTTCTTCCTTTCCTTCTTTCTCTTTTCCTCTCTATCTTCTGTCCCTCTCTGTTTTCTTTTTCCCTCCTTCCATTTTTCTCATCCCTTTTACCTCTTCTTCCTCCCTTATTCTTTCTTTCTCCACATTCTCCTCTTCTTTCCTTCATTGCTTTCTTACACCCTTCATTCCAATCTTCTTTCTTCCTACCCGAATCTTTCACCTTTCCTCCCTGACATCCATGATTCCTCCTTCTCTTCATTCTTCTATCATTTCACCCCGGCCACATTCCTTTTTTCTCTTTGTTCCTTCCTTCCCTCCTCCATATCATCTTTCCCAATGTTCATTGTTTTCATCATTTCTTCCACCTTCTTGCTCTTTGTCTTCCACCATCCCAAATTTCCCTTCAGATTTCCTTCTTTCTCCTTGCATTTCTTTTGTTCATTCTTTCTTCATCTCTCCCTTCTACCCTCTCTCTCCTTTCTACCTCTCTCACTCACTTTCTTTTTATCTTTGTTAGAGTATTAGATGCTTTTAAAATATAAAATAGTAATTTGAAAGGTAACACATATATTTCTTAAGATGAACTTCATTTTCTACTATATTAATTATTAAGTATACATATTAAATGATGATTTTTCAAACATTTGTTAAATTGGCATTATATCTTATGGATGTAGTTCAGTATTTCATATACAATGAATTCTGTAGCCTTACATTGCACACTATACTCATGCTTGTTTTGTAGATAAGGAAACTAAGGTACAGAAATGACATTATAATAAGGTGGCAAGTATCAAAGAAGAAATTATAACTTATATCTATAATTTTGAGTTGTTTTTTATAAATGCTATTTTCTGAGGTTCAAAGAAGTTTTTGATTTACAAATTCTTGCAGATCACAAATAACGGAGCCAAGTTTTATATAGAGACACTCAGAATCCTGATCCTGAGCCTTTCAGGGTTGTAGTGTTCTGTTTAATGGTAATTGTGCTTGGTGATGCAAGATAAACTTATACAGCATACAATTTTACTTATCATGACTGAAGCTATGTTTCATCAGTTAATGTGCACTTGCAACTTGTACTGCAGAATGTGGAGTTCACTCCCAGAACCCATGCTGTGGAACTTACAACTGCCAATAATTACAGCTCCAAAGAAATCTGACCTTACTTCTGGCCTCTGCCTCTACCTGAACAAATGTTTCAACACACACACACACACACTCACACACACTCACACACACACACATCTTTATAATATGTAACATTTTTGTCATCACAGCACCATTCTGAACGCAAGGCAGAGGACCAGTTCGTTGGTACTTGGCTTTTATATTGCACATTACACTTTAATATAACACCATTATGTTAATAAAACAACTTTATGTCTCCCAAACTGAAGAGGAACCAAAGATTAGCTTAATAAATTGATGGATGGTGTATCTTATAGGTAAGACTATTTACTCAGAAGGCAGAGACAGGCATATTTCTGTGAGTTTGAGGCTAGCAGGTCTATAAAGACAGTTCTAGTGCAGTCATGGCTACAAAGAGAAAATTGCCTCAAAAATTAATCCCTAAAATTTATTAAGGATTTTAATAAAATTCTTATTTTTTATCCTTATGGTGCCTACTTCCATATTTTTTCCTTTGGAGGAAAAAGTTATATCCTAGAGAATATGTGTCTTTCTATCATTCCATCAGAGCCAGAGTTTCAGATCTTAATGCACCACTAGTGTGTCCCTGTTCTAATCCCACACTCTGTGATTTTTTTCTATTCAGTGTGATATGAAAGAAGTTGAAGAACCTGAAAATGTAATTACATTTTTAGTTTTATTTTCTAAAGTGGCATGTTATTCAGTCCCACATAATCCTCCTGTCTCACATTTTCCTGTGCAATTAAGAATATCAGGTGCAGATTTCCTAACCAAACTGTAGATAATATTACTGACACGTTGTTATTTATCAGAAGGTAAACCCCAGGATGAACATCTGGAGTAGCTGAATGAAAATGTAGTATGGGTGCATATATAAAAGTAACAAACATGCATGGAAACATAAATACATACATATACATGCACAGGTAAAAACACACACATATCCACATATACATGTATACACAGATGCAAATATATACACACATGTCAAACATACACACATGTGGACATGCAAACACATTCACACGAACATCTATACACATATACACAATACATACAAAAATACACACAAAGAAAAACACAAACATTCACACACATATGAACAAATACACATATATAAACATACAGGCATATGTGTACATGCATACACATACAAATGGAAAAACACACATCTATTTGTGTGTCCATATGCATATATATACACTTGTACTCACATACATGCATATATATATATATTATATGCACATATACACACACATATATATACCTACTCACATGCACATACCTACATATGCCTGGCTGCAAAATATACTGAGCTACTATAATTCAAAATGAGATAATAGGTAATAGTATATTTAATTATTAATATATAGATTTCTTACTTTTATTTTTTCAAAAAAGTATATCTTGTATTTTTTTTCTTCTATTTGAATACATTATTTTATGCTCAATGAACAACAAACCAAGCCACACACTTCTTGATTCAGCTCTCTACTTCCTCCTTAGTAACTCGGCTTACACCCCAGTGACCTCAGTATTAGCTTTTGCCATGGATCAGAGCCCAGCCCAGATGGAAGCTATTACCTGGAATTGCTTTTAAAAGTCACCAGGTACCTTGTGGCGGAGAATATTTCACAGCTGTTCTCAGAAATCAAGCATGCCATTTTCACTGCCCAGGAATGGAAAGACCAAGTTTCACTTTACTTGTCCCACACTAGATGTGGAAAGTTGCTTTAGTCACAGCCCAGGGCTCAGAGCTCCACATTGTGAGGTCTCTGATCACGACTTCTGTAGTCCTTCAGGTCCAATATCGGCTGGAGTGCTGAGTAAAGAGACTCACCAGTTGCTAGCTAAGTGTTCAGGCACAACAGAAAATAGTGTTTCCAAGCCATCTGAGAAATATTGCTCTTTATTGTAAAGAGGTCCCAAATATTTTCAAATTTTTATCCTTCCCTCACTCCTTCTTATTCTACTGCTACTATTATTACTAATAATACTCACACAATCACCATGATTATAGGTATCACAAGTTTTTTACATGCTGTTAAGGAAATTTATTTGCATTCATTATTTCTTTAATTTCCACTCAAGTAATCAAGGTAGACAATTTGCAGAATCAATGAATAAGGAAATGAAGGTCACTTGTATTTCCCGAAGAATACAGACATGGACTTAAAATTTGTGTTCATTAAGTATTAATGAAAAACTAGTTGTCTACCACTGTGTTTCTTTCCATATATTTATGTAGCAATGCAGACACTTGTCTATATGACCTTCAGACTTTGATGGTGGGCAGATCAATACTGCAAAATGAATGCATTAATATAAAATTCTAGGAAACAGATTCCAAGATGATAACATACCCTTTTAGATCCATTGGTTTTTAAATAATACACATACAATATAATATATGTAAATGTATGACATACATATACACAAATATATAAGCTTACACATATTTTGCAAATAAAATAAAAAAGGACAACTTTACTTTCTGATACCCAAATAAAGAAAATAAGAAAATTGATTTTACCTTATTCCTGAACAATATAAGTATAAGGTTTGAGATTCCTCTGTTTAATGTGAACAAAAGAAATTTAAACTGGTTGTTCACTTTGATTCACTGGAGTTTTGGAAATACTGATCAACATTCAAAGAAAGTGAGGGAAAAGGAAGTTACTAGACAAAAAATGTCAAAATGGTGCCTTAGTGATATTTATTTTTAAATGAGGATATTGTTCTTAAAACAGTTAAATGTTTTGGACTGAAGAATTTAAGTAGTTGTCAGCAATTTATCCAGTACACAAGACGATGGATAATATTTCTTTTTTATGTTCCTACTCATTTATAAAAAAATAACAAGAAGATTACTATGTCTTTTGCAATTGAAAACCTAATCACATTCACCACCAAATTAATAAGGGTACCATGATTTCCAGGAAACTATTCCATAGAGATGAATAGGTTATAAGAAAACCCATAGGAATTCTTGCTGAACAAGAGATCTTTCTCATTTCCATACATAATCTGATGTAGCATCTGAAAATGATTTTGTTGAGGCCAAAAATGAACCATGTCCTCATTGGTTTTGAAGTTATTGTGTGTATTGTGTGTGTATATGTGTACATGTAGGTGGGTAAATCTGCATGTGTGGGTATCAACATCCATGTGCACACATATGGAGGTAAAAGGAAATGTTTGATGTCCTCCTCTACTGCTTTCTACCTTATTCTTTTGATACAGGGATTCTCAATGTACCTGGATGTTTGTTGTTTGATGTTTGCTGTCTAGGCAGGCTGGGCATAAAAGTTCTGCACTACTTTTGTTTTCACCTCATCATTCAATCAGCACTGGGCTTTAAAATTGTCAGAAGAGACCCCATGCTTTTGGAGGAAGCACTAGATGCAAATTCATTACCACATGTGTGAGCAGCAAGTTCTCGTAGCCACTGAGCTCATCTCCCTAGCAGCTTGCTTTGAAAATTTAAGGTTGCATCCTGACATTGTTTTTCTCCTAAAAGAGTTTTTAGTTGGTAATATATGGTGATTGTTCTTTGAAAAGTCAGTCTTTTATAAATTATAACTATAATGTCATAGGAATTTTGAGAATCTTCAAACTTTTATATTGGTTAACTTTTGCTATTGCTAGCAGATAGCATATATTATTCTTTCAGTTTCTACTAGAAAATGTAGTTAAAATCCATACATTTATCCAGATTCTTGGGATTTATCACCTCCATGTACACATACACTCTCCCCACCTACACACTTAAGTCAAAATATAATCAATTTAAATGATGCCAATCGATATTCTGCTACTCTCATCAGTTGATGCCTACCTCAACAGTCATGAGAGATGCTTCACCCAGAAACTGCTTGAAACAGTTATAGAAACCCACAGGCAAACATTAGGGTGAGCTTAGGGAAATCTTCTGGAGAGGGAGGAAGGATTATAAAAACCAGAATGGTCAAGAACATCACACACGCACACACACACACACACACACACACATACACACACACAGACACCACAGAAACAACTAACTTGGGTTTATATAAGCATACACAGTCTGAACCAATAACCAGTGAGCATGGAAGAGACTGAGCTAGGCCCTCTAGATGTATGTGACAGCTGTGTAACTTGGTCTGCTTGTGGGACTCCTAACAGTAGGAACAGGGCCTGTCTCTAACACTTTGGCTGGTTTTGGGGAACCTGTTCTTCCTAGTGGGTTGCCTTACCCAAACCTAATACAAGGGGGAGATTCTAAGTCTTTCAGCAGCTCTATCTTCCATACTATGTTGATATTCATGGGAGGCTTGACCCTTTCTGAACAAAAAAAGAGAGGAGTGGATTAGGGGAGGTAGCAAGGAGGTAGGGGTAGGGTATGGGAGGAGAGTGGGGAGGAAAAACTGCAGCTGGGATGTAAAATAAATAAATTTAATTTAAAAATATAAAATA
>LOJH01057330.1:0-11570 GCA_001685095.1 Ellobius talpinus | reverse complement strand
ATACAAATCGGAAAAGAAGAAGTGAAATTCTCACTATTTGCTGATGATATGATAGTTTACATAAGTGACTTTAAAAATTCAGCCATTTTTGGGTGTGATAAGTCGTTAGGAGTCAGTTTTTAATACTACATCCACTTTAATCCCTTAGGGACAGGGTCTGGACCTGGGGATTCGTGCTTAGGTCCTCACTTTGATACAGCAAATGCTCCTACCCACCTGACAGTCTCTCTAGAGCAGTCTGTCCCCTAACCATCATCTCGCAGAGGACGCAGTGTTGGTGGAGGGTCTGAAACCACACTGAATATTCTAGCTAGCACCAACTCTACTGCATAGCCAGACAGCTGAAAATCTACCAACATCCCTCCAGGAAGAGTAGATTAATAGGTTGTTGATACATCTAATGGTTTGTTTAATTGATGACGTCTGCCATTATTAGGGGAGAGTTTAAAGGGGCTTTTATGATTATAAGACCCACATCAATTAGTCTTGGAAACAAGAGTGTAAATACAAATGCCATTTATTCTGTTGCCAATCAAAACAAGTACCTATAGCTGATGCTTTAAGAATTTATTCTGTAAATATTTGAGCATGGATTATGTGTCTGGCACTGTTCTTGTGACTGTGTGGGATGTGAACAAGATGCACTCTGTCTTCAGGGGTCTTGCAGTGTAGTTAAGGAAATGAGACATGCACTCGCATGTTAATTAACACAAGGCCATTGAGGGTAAAGTACTAATTAGCAACGAGGACACTTGGAGAGCCATGCTGTGGCTACTTACAGTAACAGGAGAGAGGAACTTTGATGTCACTTGAGTGTGAATCATATCCCACACTCAGCACCGAGCACTTGATGCTCATTCTGTTTCGGAGATGAGGAACCCAAAGGCTTAGAGATGTTGAAGGACTTCCACAAGTCACAAAACTAGCAAATGAGATGTGATGACTAGTACCGAATGCCAGCTCTCCAGGGCCCAGAATGACCCAGCAGACACGCTTCTGGACTCCTCCTAAGGGATATCTAGTTTAGGGTATTGAGATGGGAAGACTCACCCTGAACGTGGGCAGCACCAATTGGAGTCCTGGGCTGAAGAAAAAGGAGTAAGAGAGCTGAGCATCAGAGTCTGGCACACTCCACCTCCTAACTGTGGATGGAATTCCTGCCCTGATGCACTCCACCCTTGACCTAGGAGCCTAGATGAACCCATCAGCCCTCGGGACAATTTTTTTTTCTGAGGTGTTTACTATAGAAACATGAAAAGGGGCTGAGACAAAGGGATATGACCCTAAGCTCTGTCATAGGAGAATGAAATATTAAGCCCCCACAGAGCCTGTGCTCTGTATGACTGTGGACAGCAGTGGTCATGTTGGGAAACTGGGAAGACTCAAGGTAAATTTTCTTATGGTACTGATATTTAAACTGGGTTTTGAAGCACAAATATGAGCTCAATAGTTAGAGAAAGGGAGACAAGATTCCATGCAGAAGGAACACCCCATGGAAAGCATCCATGTTTGTGCCTTAATTTCCCCTCCTCTTTACTTACCATACCTGCCCTGTCTTTTTTTCTTTCAAGTCACCATCTATCTTTTGTGCCCCATCTTTCTGAGAAGGGATGGATACGGATCCTTTGACCCCACCACCACGAGGCTTAGTTCTTTGGGAGCGAGAAGCCTCTAGTTCCAAGCTGGCTTTGTGTTTCATCCATTATTTTGAATACTTCACAGTGAAGGATGTAAGATCCCTGTGTTCCCTCCACACATGCCCTATTAAGAATGCTAGAAACACAGGGAGGGAGCTGTCTTGGGAGGTCTAAAGTGCTTATGGATAATTTGAAAAAAAAAAAGAATTCTGAAAGAAAACCAAAGTAGATGGGAACAAATTAAATTTTCTGCCTTAGGATGTCCTGAGCTGTGAAACTCACACAATTGACCCTGTTGACCTTAGGTGGTGAGTGGGTACTAGAAGTGGGAGGGGTGGAAGAGGGAAGAAGAGCTTGAAGAATGAGTTCAATAGAGGGAAGGATCATTGTGCAGAAAGAGGGGTGCACCCTTGGGTGTCTACTTCTCCATCAGAGAGCAGAGGAAACTTGATAAGGGCATCCCATGCCAACACCACTCAGAGCATCTGTAGAGTGGGAACAGTGGCATGGAGCCTATTACGTACCATGAAAAGAGGTATATAAAGAGTTGTCAGCTGGGCAGTGGTGGCACGTGCCTTTAATCCCAGCACCTAGCACTCAGGAGGCAGAGGCAGGTGTATCTCTGTGAGTTCAAGGCCAGCCTGGTCTACAAGAGGTAGTTCCAAGACAGGCCCCAAAGCTACAGAGAAACCCTGTCTTGAAAAACCAAAAAAAAAGAGTTGTCTGGTACATAGCAGGTCTTAAACATGTGAACTAAATATATTACTGATAATACTGGGTTTCAGGGAATAATGCCAGGCTGTGTTCCAGATTGGGTTCAATAGACTAAGAATGTGACAGAAACCGGAATTCTCATGAACTTGACAGATTGAGCAAGAACAGAGGGGTGTGGTGTGACAGAGAGCTTGAGGAGGGAGTGAATGAAGCCCCCCATGTTGTTCATAGGAGACCACGGCCTGACCCCATGTTGTTCATCGAAGACCATGGCCTTGGAGTAAGGATGAGGCAACAGCATCCTTACTGAAATTGGAGACCCTTATAGCCACAGGCCACTTGCTTGCTGGATGTAGGATGTACTGGGAGAGAAGTGAGCCAGTGAGATGGGTCCTGTTTGACTGAGGGCCTTCTCTAGGGCATATGTGAGAACAGCCAACATTGACAAAGTCTGGTGTATAGATATTTGGGCTAATGAAGTGAATCAAAATTGGCTGTATCAACCTGGTCCATTGCTATGGTGAGGGATGCTGAATGGGGGTGCAACAGAGTGGGGATGGCATTTTCAATACCCAGATTCACCAAAGAGTCATTGCAGTGTCAATTTGGGGACCTCCAAGTTCCTGTTGGATCTTGATCTTTCAAGAATCCCACCATTCCACAAGAACTTACACTGTAACGCTTCTGTGCCAAGAAAGAACATTTATCCTAATCCATAAATTACTCTTATATTACTTTGCACATTGTATACAGTTGGTGCTCATAACTGTTTTCTCAGAAGTACTTTTAACAATGAGTGTATAGACTTCTTCCCTTGACAGTTCTGGCCCTCTTGATTCTCTTATTAGTCACTGTTTCAAAGATGATCAATTGGCTAAATGCGTTTCTGAATTCAGGAATGCTGGTGGATAAGTAGAGCCATAATGCCTTTGAGAAGTAACTAGCTATTCTTAGGACAAGATTTCATATTTACCTTGCAATACGCCTATAGCCCTATAGGAGGCAGTGACTCCCAGGTTGAAATCCACTGCTCTGGTTAATATAGGTCTTTGGTGTTCTGAGTTTGACTGATTTTTGAGGCTCTGTTCTCACCCTGCACTTTTGTTCTGGTCATGTCTTCCACTTGGAATGACCTCTCAAATTTACCTTGATCTCTATGTGATAAAAGCACATCCATCTTTAAAGCCTTAATCCAAATGTCAACACCATTGAAACCTTTTTCTGATTCCATTCAAGTGGGAAGAAGATGTATGCCCCTTGCTGTGCTGGCATAGAACTTTTTCTGCTTGGTCTTCATTTATAGCACTGGCAGCCCGATTTGGACAGTTTGTGAACTGGTGACATTCATGAAGAAAAGATAAAAGGAGAGTTCCAATAGCAAACTATTCCAATAGAGAAGTTCTGAATTTGCCAACATGACTTTGAAAAGAACAGGTCTTGTCAATGCCATCATTTCATAAAAGAAGCCGATTTCAATACACAAGAGGAGGCAGAAGTGTATCATTTTACAGTACAGGCCATTTTAGTAATCAAGTAAGTTTAGTTATATGGAAACCTCTCCTGTTTATGAGTCCTTAGTGAAAAATCTATCACAGATCGACCCTGGCCCATAAAGGGGCCCTGGCGTCTTCATCTTCTCTCCTTGTATTTCTTTGTCCCTTCATCATTGCTAGCCTGTCCCTAAGGCATCTGAAGTAATATGCTCTTCCCGATGAAACCAGGCTCCTGGTAAGAAATGCAAAACTATTTGGTTAAACACCATGGAGTGCAGAGATGTTCTTTTTTTTCTGAATAGTCTGGTTCCCCATCCTCTAAGTAGGTCTATAGACAGCCCTGTGAAGTAGTTGTACTGGGGACAAGGTATTTGACTTGCAGTATCTGTACAGCCCTGTAGGAGGCGGTGGCTTTCAGGTTGGACTTTAGTGCTCTGATTGAACTGAGTCTTTGTTGTTCCTAATTGTGACTGATTTTGAGATTCTGTTCCCACCCTTGCATCCTCAGTATCTTTAGCCTTTTGCAGAAGGAAATGGTATTGAGGAGTTGCTTAGATTTCCACCTGCTAACTAGCACTGAAGGAAATCATTTGGTCCTTAGGAAGGTACTTTCTGTCCAGCATGGGGAGATGAGACCAGACCATGCTCAGTTAGCAGCATCATGGTATATGTTCAATACATCCTGAACACATCTCCAAAGATCTATCTCACAGTCTGGGTTGTGACTCTCTCTTTTAGTTCTGAGGACTCTCTTGGTTGCGCTTCAGCCTGCTCGTGCTTGGTGTTATATTCCAGACTTGCTCTGTCCCTTGAAGCAATAACAAGAGAGTGTGGAGACCAAAGACAGCCTGATGCAAGGTCCACCTCAGTCACAGAGTCCAGGGAAGTCATGTGGCTCCCTGAGCTTCATTTGAGAAGCCCTGGGAGAGCTGTGCCAAAGACAAACAGCATCTTCTTGGGTCAAGACATTAACCACAGACCCCCCCCCTCCCGGAACAGCACAGACAGAACTGTCCTGTGTGGGCTGAATGACTGGTACTCAGCCCGTCTGTGGGTAACAGATTCTTTGATCATCTGCTGCGTAAATCACTGATGGTGGCAAGTTCATCACACATAGGAAATGGTTCCTTTCTCTGAGCTAATGAGCACAGCTCTCCAAGCGGAATCTGGTTACTCACTCTACTTTCAAATCTGGGGCAGTTTGAACAATTAATTGTACCCAATAATTTCTCTTTGTTTTCAGGCAATAGGAGAAATTTCTTTTCTACCGCAAAACACATATACTCATTGAACAGAAATATTTTTCTCTTGTTTTTATTTTATAGCAAGTGTGTATGTGGGGGTGTGTAGCGTGCATTCACACCTGTTGCTCACCCATGGAGGTGAGAGGTCAACCTCTGCTGTTGGTCCTCCCTTTTGTCCTGCTTGAGACAGCCTCTTCTGTGCTCACAGTAGACAGTCTGCTGCTGTGAGCACCAAGCTAGCTGGCCTACCAGCCTCCAACGAAGCTCCAATGTCTGCCTCCCACCTGTAGGGATACACTGGGGTTGATCGGCCACACCCAGTTTTTATGTGAATCTTGGGAATTGGAACCCACATCCTCAGGCTCACGTCGCGTGCACCTTACCCCACGGATCCATCTCCTCAGTTCCAGAAATCCTTAGCTATATTTTTCCTCACTTAAAAAACATCTTTATAAGAATTGACAGATATGTGTGTGTGTGTGTGTTTGTGTGTGTGCACACATGCCCATGCTTACATGAGTGTGCATGCACATTCATGTGTTTGAGAGAGAAAGAGAAGGGAGGGAGAGAGAGAGAGGAAGGAGAAGATTTTGTCCTCAATATTTCTGAGTTACTGCCTAGAAAGCTCAACAGTACACCAAGTGCTGTGCTGGTGAGGTTTTTGTCTCATCCATAGCAACCACAGAGGCAACATTTCTCCCACTGGTATGTGTGTGTGTGTGAGTGTGTGCTTTAGTGCACGTGCACATGTGTGTGCACATGTGCATGCATGTGCATGTGTGTTTGTGTGTGTACAGATGTGTGTGAGTGCGTGCGTGTGTGCGTGTGCGTGTGTGTGTGTCACAGAGACTGGGAAAGTAGCCTTCCTTCCTTTGCGAAAGCTGTGGATGCTGACGATGCCCTGAGAAAGACTGAAGATGGGCAGACTCCGAGGCTCGGAGCCCTGGCTCTGCTATCCCTGACTTCCCACCAGGGGGAAACCTCGCTTACCTTCAAGTTCCAATACTAACGGTTGTTCCTGTGCTCCCTTGGACAGCTCACAGGCAGAGGATCAATGAGTCCATCACAGATGTCACTTAACACTATAGAAGCTTTCGTCACTTCTTGGAGCCTCAGTATCCTTATCTCTCCGCTGGGAACAATCATGGCTTCTTTGCATATGTTCTTATGAGGATTAAATGTGGCAATATAAGTAGAGCTCCTACAGCCCTCCAGCTGCGAAACTACTGCTTTTCTTTACGAAGAACTTTCTAGGTGCCAGGCAGCTTGCTAAAGCCCTTAGGTCTCACAAACTCTCTAGAAAGCAACTATTGATTAGCAAGCTAGGCACCAATCGATCATTTAGCAACCACTTACTACACAGCTACTATGTGTGGGTCCATCTGTTGCTAGGGCTGGAATTTAGTTGGGTTGTACATGGTAAACGAAGCTACACAATGAAATGAGGGTAAAGGTGATAAAGAAACATGCGTGGCCCTCTACATGTGCATGTGAGGGGAGACGGAGGATGTCAGAGAGGAGGCTGCTTGGAGAAAGTCTCCCCCGCTGAGCCTTAAAGGTTGAGTGGGGGGGGGAGTCAAGGCAAGAAGAACCAGGGAGAATATTTTGAGCAGAGGATGAAGTCATGATATTCTTATATGAACATACCCTTTCCTATTTTAAGCCAAAGGTGTGATCAAACGTGGGTTATGTTAGAGTCTGCGGCAGACTGTTAGAGCCAAGGGTGGGGAGAGGAACCGGAGTGAAGGCTGCGTCTGTCCTGACAGTCTGGATTTCCTATTTTCATCTCCATCTATATATTTACTTATATGTATGCGGGGGGGTCTGTGCATGCGTATGTGTGTTTACAGCTGCACTGGTGCATAGATGTGTTCCAGTGCATGTTCACGCATGTGCACATACACGTGGAGACCTCAGGTTGATACCAGATGGCTTCCTCGATTGCTTTCTGCCTTGAACACATCAAGGCAACATCTCTCCCTGACCCCAGAGCTCATCATTCAGCGAGCCTGGCCGTCTGACTTGCTTGGAGGATTTCCTGTCTATGCTCCCCAGGCTGGAATTACAGGTAGCACCATATGTGGGGCCTGGGGATCTGAACTCTGATCCTCAGGTTTGCATAGCTAGTGCTTTACCTGCTGAGCCATCTGTCCAGTCCCATCTGAACCTTTTCTATGCAAATGATTAATAGTGCCTTCATTAGAATTTGTAAGAGATTTTATTTTTTATAATCATGTTAATAAATCAAGATGAGATGGAATCTGATGTCATCAGGGATCAGAGATTGCAAAGAGATTACACTCATCATGACAGCTATTATCAGTTGTTGATCTGCTTACATCTATCTGCTGGGAATGAAACCCTATTCATGGTGATGAGCAGTGTGATTGATTAGTGATGTCTGTTTCTGGCATAGAAGTAGAGATCCATGTCTGATATATAAATAGGGGTTCAACAAAGCTGTTAATGATTTGTATCAGAAGTTCTATTAAATAATTGTCCTTGTGGGCCAGGCACACACCTTTTATCCTGGTACTTGGGAGACAGAGGCAGGTGGATCTCTGTAAGTTGAGACCAGCCTGGTCTACAGAGCGAGTTTCAGGACAGGCTCCAAAGCTACAGAGAAACCCTGTCTTGAAAAAAAGAAAAAAAAAGAAATTGTTTTTGCCTTAACTTTATTTTATGGGCTGCTTTGGGTGTTAAAATGTGGAAGAATATAAGCTATTAAAATAGCCAAATAAAGTGAAAGGCAAGCTGTTCTACATAATTCATAAGAATCAAGGTTGTGGATCAACAGGAGAGAAAGAAAAAGGAGCTTATGGGAGAGGGGAGGTGGTGGGGGAAGATTCTTGATGGGAGAAATAGGTAAAGATGTCAAAGCCCAGGATACTTCACTTCTGACTTAAGTACATTACTTCACCACAGGATACAGACTGCAGACTCAGGCTGACAAGAAAAATCTGTTTCACGGAGTGAGACTCTTGTTGGTGGTATTTTGGGGAGTGAAGGGTGAGGGGTGGGGTCCTGAATAAGAACACAAAATATGGGAAAAGAAAAGAGCAGGTAGGATGCTGGTCTGATGGTCCACAATCTAAACCATCTAACAAGTCAAATACCCCAAGTTGGAGAAATAGAAGGCCCCTTCTTAGCCCTAGGGGTCCCCAAAGTAATGAGAAGGAGCCTGGGTCTCCCACTACTTATAAGATCAAAGTCTGCACTAATTTACTTTTGAATTTCAAACAGGGTAGCACCAAAGGATGTGTGTGAAATACAGAACTCTCTGCTTCCCTGTTTAGGCTCTTGGGTTTACAGATGGGGAAACTGAGGCCATGTAGGCAGAAGGAGGCTGGTCGAGGTCTCATTTGATGGCTGCCCAATGAACCTTCTTCCCTGAGCCTGTGGTAGGAGACATCAGGCAGGGTTAATGAGCCAGCTCCTCTATCTGCCTGGGTCTGCAGCATTCAGCTCAGATCTGGGCAAAATATCACAGACTCCCAGAAGCGCTTTCACTTTTAATGGGAAATTGCCAGGATGCAAGTGGAGCCTGGCTTGCCAGCATGGACGTGTTTGTTGGAGGTGTTGGAGTAGGTTGTAGGAAGGACTGGTAGTCTGTGGCTGGAAAGAGGAGAGGAGGGGGTTGCATCTGGCTCCATCTCCTGCTTTTAGTTCTTGCTGGGGTAGGGCTGCCCCAGAGCAGTGTGCCGGGACATTAGGTCTTGCATGCAAACTGTGGGTGATCATTTAGACAATGGTCATGCAGGACTCCAGTGGACTGGAAAATGAAGCACAAGTCACTCTACTGACTTCCCTACAGGGTCCACATTTCCAAGGTTCGACACTCCCTAGGGCTGAATAAGGAAATGCAGATATCTTGACTGAGAAGCTCCATTATGCTCCTGGATGCCCTAGAAAAGACTTGCTAGCCTACCAGTCCCCAGAACTGGCTGCCGTTGCTGTTTGCAAGAAGCTGGACTGTGACACTGACCTCTGAGCCCCACCACCCTTTAGCTAGGAAGAAGAGGATGCTCCTATGTTTCATGGCTGTGCCTGCAACTTGCTTGCGGGCAAGCTAAGGGGTAGAGCTAGGAGCACATCACCCAGAGTACTGAATGCTTGGGGCTGTGGTTGTTTATTTACCTCTAAGCAGGTGCTATCTTTTTTCTATTCAATTCTCATTATAAAAGTAATAGTAGTGTTTTTTTTTCCTCAGACAGACAAGGATGTGCAGTCTAGCTAAAGAAGAAAAGAAATTTCAGTCACCATTGTATAATTTAAAATTTTATCTCATTTTGGGGCATATCCCTGAGTTCCTTTCCATAAGCACTATGGCTTTTTAATGAAAACGGACCAAGAATGTATAGACTTCCTTGATGTAAACAGATCGTTATTTCTTTAACAAGACCTATGATGACAAGCATTTGTTGGAAGTATTTGCCAAAAAGCGAGATGCCTAGCTAAGGAGGGCAACTAATGGATAGACCATGGCTCTTGTAATCCAGATTAATATGGAACTGAACTGACCAGCAGCAGACAGCCCACCCATTTACTTAACAATCAGACTGAGTATCTAGTCCTCTTCAGACCGGTTTAAAGCACAAGGGATGCAGTGGCTCAAAGGTTGCCTGAAGCCTGCCTGCATTGGGAAGAGACAGAGCATAAATAAATGAAAATGCGGATGGATCCATTGCGGCTGTGAAATACAAGGAGGGGCCGTCAGTGAGCAGAGCAAGATGACGTCTGTAGACACTGGGAGCAGTGGCAAGGCTCTGTTTCCAACTTCACAATGTTTTAATGTGAGTGCAGAAACTCATAGACTCTTCATGACGTGTTACATATGTGTCATTGTGTTTTGTTCTGTTTTACCATCCATCAAAGTTCCTGGTTCTACCTTCCCTTCTTGGCCCACTCACTCTTCTATATACATACATCTACACAGAATATGTGATATATACATATTTGACATAGTACATGATGTATGTATATATAATACATACACATATACATTCACATGTATGCCCACACATATGTATATATACATATATTGCCGTATTTAGGTTCATATGTCATATATATGTCATATACGTATTCACATGAATATATCCACTTATATATCACTTGACTATGGTCCACACATGATAGAATATGTGACATCTGTACTTTCCCTCATAACTCTCTCTCCACTCACCTCTCTTTACTCTGCTCCTTCCCACGCATACCCTCACATCTATCTATAGCTATAGATATGAATCTAGATTCCCAATAGGAGAAGAAGCATGCATTTTGTGTGGCACTGCTATAAATGTCCTTGAGGAGGTGACCACCAGAGCAAGGCTCTGAAGTAGAGAGCAGTGTCTAGTGTGACTATCCAAGCCAGAAATGGACCAGGGACAAGTTCAACAGTAGGCAGATGGGAAGGTGTTTGCTAATGGGGACGTCAATCCCCAGCACAGGTGGCTAAACAGGAAGCCTGGAGTTAGATTCTGTAGGATGTTAAAGGCACAGTGGGATGCTGGGATGGTGGACGAGGGTAGCTTCTGAGAAGGCTGCAAGCAGAAGGTTCTTTTCTACCTCAGTATGGGGACCACTGGGGATGGGGCAAGAAGAACAGCCAGAAGTCAGGCTTGCAGGGTAGTAGGATTATGTGGGGAGAGAGATGATGGTGGCTTAGGTCAGAGCCGTGATGCAGGAGCTGGTAATGGAGGAGCCGGTGAGCAGGGATCAGAGTTGAGGGTAGAACTTGAGGGTTGAGCCTTTTGGATGCTGAAAGGTGGGCTCTGGGGGTGAGAAAGGGACTTAGTTAAAGAGGGCTGAACAACCAAGTGGTCCCACAGTGGAGATGGGAAGGACGATGGGGGAGAATAGATGTTTGGTTTTAAGTTTAAGATCTCTCTTGGAGTCTGTTTTAAGGTTTCATTGATGTGAAGAGAAACCATGACTGTAGCACCTCTTATAATGGAAAACATTTAACTGGGGCTGGCTTACTGTTTCAGAGATTTACTCCATTGTCATCATGGAAGTGTGTAGACAGAATGGTGCTGGAGAAGGAACTGGAAGGTTGTTATCTGGATTGGAAGGCAGCAGGAAGAGAGAATGACACTGGACCCAACTTGAGCTTCTGAAACCTCAAAGCTCTCCCTAAGTGACACACTTCCTCCAGGTGTGTCACATAAGGCCACACCTGCTCCAACAAGGCCACACATCCTAACCCTTTGAAACAATGTCACTCCTTACAGCATATAGCATATTGGGGCCATTTTCATTTGAATTACCACAGAGTCCAAAGTGGAGATCTTAATGGTACGGTGAGGTATACGTGCTGAGGCCAGAGGATGAGTTGAAACTGAAGATGTTTTGTAATCTTTAGTATGTAGATGCTCTTGAAAGCCATGGGACTACATGGGAAAATGACTACATAATGGGGGTTCAGGAGATGACAGAAAATGATAGGTAGATAGATAGATAGATAGATAGATAGATAGATA
>LOJH01057327.1:0-10446 GCA_001685095.1 Ellobius talpinus | reverse complement strand
TGGGCTACCAATCCCAATAAGCCACGTGGCAATCTCTAGTAGGCCCACATACACGAAAGCAAGCCTGCTAATCAGCCTTAGACAAATAAGGACTTGTTTATCACAGAGAGCACTCGCTGTCGGGCTAGTGGAAGGCGGAAACCGGCGCCATCTTTAAGACGCAGCACTATGCAGCTCTCCACAATGTACAAATAGCTAATATGCACAGAAGGCACTGAGCCTTATGAGCAGAAGAACACAAAGAGCCCTGAGACTTCAGTGCTCCCCAGAAAAGCAGCTAATGTTAACATGACTTCAAATGACAAATGTTGAGAAGCCCATGGGACAACCAGGGTACCAATAAGCCATGACAATCTTCACATTAGTATAGCCTCTTGGAAAAACCATGGTGGCATCTGACTAGGCTGAATATGTCTGAATCTGTCCTATTGTGTATCTGTAATTCTTTATTGTCTTGAAGAGCTTTTAAAATATTAAGCAGCTTGGCTGCAGTGGCTCTAGATGCTGGCTCCACCTTCCTCCACTTTCAAAATGACAGAGGTACCATTACTGTCAGCTCTGGGACTGCCAGGTAGGAGCTGTGCTTAGCACTTTAACTCTGAGAAGGAGCGTGCAGCACACAAACCCTTTTTATCTGAGTAATAGCTAGGTATGCCATGCAGAGCATTGTGTGGCCTGGAGATATCTCTGTGTATGACAGCAGGAATCTGCCATGCTCTCCCGCCTGTGCACTCCTAGCAGTCCTGACTCCACTGCCTGCTCAGGGTGGGGATGCTGAGCTGTGAGCATGGTCTCAGCTACTTTCCCAAGTGGGCATACAAGCACCCAGGCCCACAAACCCCATTCAAGTGTTCCATAGCTGGACCTCCAGAAAGAGTCAGAGGTCACACTGCCAGTACAGCCCAGAAAGCTGCCATTTCAAAACCGACACTTTTTTCCTGCTACCGCTGAATCAGAAAAACCTTTCTTAAAGGAGCCACAGCATGCTACCAGCAAAATGCTGGCTACCAAGAAGCCATGCTTAACTCTGTTCTTTTGTGTTTAGGATTCTTTTCCAAGCTTTCTCAGGTTTTATGTAGATTTTAGTCCACCACATTGGCACACCAATCTGTTGTAGGTGATGTGGGATTTCTCTCTGCATGCTGTGATTACCATTAGTGAATAAAGAAACTGCTTTGGACCTATAGCAGGGCAGAACTTAGCTAGGCAGAGAAAACTAAGCTGAATGCTGGGAGGAAGAAGGGCAGAGTCAGAGAGAAGCCATGGAGCCACCACCGAAGACAGATACTGGGAACTTTACTCAGTAAGCCACAGCTACATGGCGATACATTGATTACTAGAAATGGGTTAAATTAATATGTAAGAGTTAGCAAATAAGAAGCTAGNAAACTGCTTTGGACCTATAGCAGGGCAGAACTTAGCTAGGCAGAGAAAACTAAGCTGAATGCTGGGAGGAAGAAGGGCAGAGTCAGAGAGAAGCCATGGAGCCACCACCGAAGACAGATACTGGGAACTTTACTCAGTAAGCCACAGCTACATGGCGATACATTGATTACTAGAAATGGGTTAAATTAATATGTAAGAGTTAGCAAATAAGAAGCTAGAGTTAACAGGCCAAGCAGTGATTTAATTAATACAATTTCTGTGTGATTATTTTGGAGCTAAGCAGCTGGGAACTAACTAGTGGCCTCTCCTACAACAGATTGGTGCCCAATGTGGGGCACAAACCAATGACCTGGGATTAAGAGTCCCATGCTCTACCGATTGACCTAGCTGGGCAACTGAAAACCAACAAGCAGCCTTCTCCAACACTGTCCACCACAAGACAATTTGCGGGTATTCAGAAGAACCTTGTGCATTGCAGATTCTATTTGGAAACAATTTGAATGTCCACCAAGAACAGAGGGGGCGAGTTAATATGGTGGGCCATAGAACAGGCAATGCAGAGGAACCAGATACTCTCTCACAGACATCGCTGAACATATGTTCTGGTGCTTCTTGGGTGGGCACTATAATTGTCCTAGATTTCATTCTGAGCAAAGATCACAGGGATGTGTACGCACATCAAAATTCACAATTCTTGATACTTGCACATTTTAGTATATGTAAGTATAACTTCATTTAAAAAAAAACAAGCTTAGGTATATATCTCAGTGGAAGATAGCTTGCCAAGCATGCACAAGACTCTGGGTTCAGTCACTTCAAACAAAATGAGACCACCCAACCTCTAAAAAACACAAGAAGTTACTGTATGCTGTGTGTTTAGAATAGAGAAGCCCTGAGAGAAGTACTTGTCATAATTTCCAGAATAAAGGCGGAAGTGGTGATATATGCCTGTAATCCCAGTACTCAGGAGGCTGAAACAGGAGGACCTTGAGTTTGAGGCTAGCCTGGGCTACTCTACAAAACCTCATCTGACAAATAAAAGACAAAACCAAAGTTTTGGAGATGTAGCTCAGTTGATAAGTACTGAGCTAGTGTGTGTGGCCATCCTCACCCAGCACTGTATAACCAGAGCATGGTGGCACACACCTATAACTCCAGCATTGGGACCCAGGCCATCTTATTCAAACAATAAAATACCATCTCACTAGAATTTCCAGAACAAAGGAGACAACCGTCGTTAGGAGCCCTAGGGACATTGCTTTTAAAGTCACTGGCCATCAGAGCACTACTCGACTAGATGATATAAGAACTGTGGTAAATGGGTGGCTGCAGGAAGTGGCAAGGGTGGCATGGGAGGCAAAGTAGCCAGTGTCTTCAAATAGTGACTGCCATTGTTGAATAGTCAATGAGAAGCAGACTTCTTCTTCCTAGCCTAAAGCACTGATTCTAAACCTCAGCCACCTCCACGCTCCTGGAAGGCTGCTGGGGCACAGCTACCGAGTCCATCCTGTTTCTAACTCAGCAAGACCTAGAATCTGCATTTCTGGCAAGTTCTTTGGGCATGCTTCTGCTGCTAGGCTGTGAATGCACTTTGCTAGTCTTTAGTGTGCCAAACCGGGAGGGCTGTTTGTGATGCTGTTGACAGTAAGAATTCACAGGGATTGCTGGGGATACAGCCCCAGTAGCAGAGTGCTAGCCTAACACATACAAAGCCTTGAGTTCAGTCCCCAGCATTGTTTAAACCAGGTGCAATTGCTAAGCCTGCAATCTTAGCATTCAGGAGGCGGAGCAGGAAAATCAGAAGGTCAAGGTCATCCTTGGCTATGTGTTGAAAAAAAAACTAGAAGGACTGGCTTCTCACAGCAGAGAAAGGATTTCTGCTGCCCAATGACTTACGAAAGAATACTTTCTTCATCCCCTCCCTCCAAAAAGAATTCATGGGGACTGGCTCCTATGCTGCATACTGGTGACATTTCCTCTCTGTAGGAGTCACAAGTCTCCCCATTTTAGAGAGGAATGCACTGAGTCTCCGTTCTTGCTGATGAGACACCCCTGGCCATAATCCTGGGCATATTCGAGCTGAGACTGAGTGACTCTCTGCAGGGTGGAGTTCCACTTTCCAGTGGGAGACTACATGAGACAATTTCAGATCCTCTGGACTCTTCAAGGTGGGCTGTCTACAGCCAGTATGTCTAAACCTGAGCACACACTAAGCACCAACAAAATAGCAGCTCCTGTACAGTCTCTCCAGAGGGTTTTCAGCTCTCTCTCTATCCGGTGCTTTCTGGCCATCTCACTTCTTCCCACCTCTCCTGTTCTCCTTGGCACCTGTGACTACACCCTCCCCTTTCCAGGCAGGCTGGGTACTTGGACTTCACGTGGATATTTGGTAAAGGAGGCTCTCTGTGCACACACCTGCCTCTGCTCTATTCGAGTTCGTGTGTGGTAAGGTGGCCTAACTACCAGGGTAATGTTCTTGGCACCCAGCTATCTCACCTGCCCCATGCCGCCACCCCCCTCCACAGCCTACGAAAGCTTGTTCCACGCTGCTGCCAGCAGGGCAGTGATGTGGCAGTTATGATGACAGCATTGAAGGTGTGGACAGGGTGACCCATGGAAGCGGCAGAGTGTACTGACTGACCTTGAACTGAGCAGACCTCTTGGTGCTGCTACAGGTAGGGTCCTGAGACTCCACAGGGCTTCAGGATCATGTAGATGACCCGCCAAGCATAGTGACAGACCCAAGCCTGGGGCACAGACCTTTTCTCCTTGTATGTTATTTTTACTTTGAAGAGTTTCAGTTCTAATAGAAATGGTAGCAAACCCAAGCTGGGCCATGCAGATTTAGACACTAAGGAAGCCGGCAGCAGTGGTAAACATAAAGGAGGGTGGCCAGGGTGTGGTCAGTTTCTCCCCCTCCCACCAACCCCACTCCCACCCCTGTGTAAAGGACTGCAGATTGACGCAGCTTCCCAATGGAGTGCAGGATTTCAGTGTGAAGAACTGGGAGACCCGGGCACCAAACTCCATGTCCTTGTCTTCAAAGAGCAGCAGTGAACAAGTAGTGATGGTGGAGATAGTTTACCAGTCCCGTGAAGGGACCCAGGAAGGTCAGAGGAGCTTTAGGTGACTTTGAAAACCAACAGATTTATTTCCAAGCTAGAAACCCTTCACCTCTGAGCACCCTTTCCTCCCAGCTTCTTCACATTTCGGGGGGGAAGGGTTTCCTAAATTCCTCCCTGGAGCTTGTGAGGGATGGGGGCAATTTCCTTCCAATTTATAAGAAAGAAATCACAGGCAAGGTCTTTTGTTTTTGTGATTCTATGGGTCAAACCCAGGACCTCACACATGTCAGGCAATACTCTACCCCAGCCCTAAGAATAGGCATTTAAGTACACAACCGAGAGCTGGTGAGATGGCTCAGCAGATACTGGCTGACAAGCCTGAAGATCTGAGTTCCATCCCTGGAACCCCCACGCTCCCCAGGATCAATTAAAAAGTTTAAATACACAACATGATAAAAAATAGAGTCATGTGCACATGCTTGTAATCCTCGTACTTGGGATCCTGAGGTAGAAGAACGGTTGTGGGTTCAAGGGCAGCTGGGTCTGTCTCAAGAGTCATCAAAACCTGTCTTAAAACAAGAAAACGAAGACAGCCTCTGTTCTTAAGGAACTTGTTTTAGTTGATAAGGTATAGAAACATAAAACCAAAAGTTGTAAAGAAGTTGTGCAAATAACAGCTCCCAGCTGTGTGTTAAGTTCTTGCTGTGCTGTTGGCAGGCAGGGTATCCTGGGAAAAGGGAAGGAGCAGGAAGCTGAAATTTAGGTTATTGCCCTGGGGCCCAAGAGCTCAAGGGGCAGTTCTGAAGCACTGAAGACCGCCTGTGCGGTGCAGAGTCTGGCAGCAGCTGGAATGGTCCTGAATGAGAGCAGTAGGAAGAAGTGCAGGGTGGAGGGGAGTCGGGCAGAGTTTATCTGGGAAGGTTCCTAAAGGAGTATGGAATCGAAGAGAAAATTACCATGAGACTAACTTTGGTGGAGATTGGGGTGGGTTTCTTTTATTTGTATTTTGTTTCTATTCAATCTTCACATTTTATGTATTTATATTAGTGTGGGGGACGGGGACAGTGTGGACACATATCTGCCACTTACAGGAGTCAGTCTCTCCTTCCACCTTATGGGCCCTAAGGATCGAACCCAGGTCACCAGGCTTGGCAGCGAGTGACTTTACCCACAGAGCCATCTCTCCAGCCCCAGTCTATTTCTTTTTAAAGGCTTTTCATTTTTATTTTATGTGTATGGATGCTTTGCCTGCATGTCTATCTGTGCAACGCTTGTGTACCCGTTGCCTGCTGAGGTCAGAAGAGGGACTGGAGTCATAGATGGTGTGTGGGCTGCCACGTGGTACTAGAAAACAAACCCCTGGTTCTCTGGAAGAGCAGCCAGTGCTCCTAACCACTGAGCCATCTCTCCAGCCCCCAGTTTGATTTTATTTTAAATGCAGGAGGAGGGCACAGCTTGGCGTTCTAAGTAACCATCACAGACTAAAACATTATTTTCTTTTTGAAAATAATTTTTATTATCATACATTAGTTGTAGCAATAATGGGTTTTATTATGACATTTTCGTATGTGTTCAAAATGCACTTTAACCATGTTCATCCTCCCGATTATTCTCTCATCCCCTCCACTCCACAGAGCCTTTTCTTCTTCCCTACTAGTCCTCCTGGTACTTTCCTGTGTGTGTGTTTGTGTGCATGCTTGTGTGGTATGTGTTTGTGTGGTGTACACGTGTAATATATTGCTTGTGTGTGTTTGTGTATGGTGTGTGTATTTGGTGTGTTTGTATGTAATATGCATATGTGTGTTTGTGTGTGGTATATATATGTGTGTGTGGTATGAGTGTTTGTGTGTGGTATGTGTGTTTGTGTGGTTTGTGTGTGGTGTGTGTGTTTGTATCGTGTGGGGGGTGTTGATCCAATGAATTTAACTAGGGTTACTTACAGGACCCCGGGAGGGGGCTATTTATAGGAACATGAGTGACTTACCAGAAGCCACATCACTGAAGAAACACACTGAAGAGGATGTGTCTCTTCCACATACTTAGTTAGCAACCACTAACTACCTAAGGATCCTTAAGGAAGGATGGGGCCTTGTGAGCCTCCCTTCCTCATAAAAGCTAACTCTTAAGGAGATTTTAAAATAAAATTGGAGCCATAAATCTAATGTGGTGGCACACGTCTTTAATCCCAGCACTCGGGAGGCAGAGGCAGTCAGATCTCTGTGAGTTTGAGGCCAGCCTGGCCTACAGAGCAAGTTCCAGGACAGTCAGGACTACACAAAGAAACCCTGCCTCAGAAAGACAAAAAATTAACAAAAAATAAAATGGAATTGGGGGGACTTTAAGGAACTACTGATCTATGAAAATATTAGGCTGCCGCATAGGGATTAATTGTTTAGTTTTTGAGGTAGGACTTCCTGTAGCCTAGCCAACTCTCTATGCAGCTAGAGTGACCTGGAAATACTCCTCCCCCTATCCTTCAAGTACTGGGAACATAGGCTTGTAGCCTCCTGGCAAGGGAGAGAGAATTCTTAAACTGGCCATGAAAATGGGCATGGAAACGAGAACTTTGAGCTGGGTCAAGGCCTTGGAAGGTATTAATGTCTTTTATTGGATACGGTAGCTGTAACAGGCTCATAAACGACTAACGAATTTTATACCTGTGCAGACAGCTCAGCCAATCGTGTGCAAGCCCGGAACAGTAGCCTGGTGGGTGAGAGGCCTGTGTCTCTGACAGCTGCCCTCCTCCCAGGTACCTGCGGCACTCCCTCTGTCCTTAATGTCTGTCAGATGAGTCGCTTTGGCGCACTCACAGCTGTGGGATCTGGGCTTTCCCCGCTGCAGCTCTTAGACCCCAGATGAAGTTGCCTGGCTTTTACAGCTTGAATTCTTCAGGAGGATGTGGAGAATGTGTGAAATAGAAGACAAGAAAGAAAGAGGATGATCCTGACCCTGCTGTCCCCAGTTCATCTTCTAGCTCCGCTTCCATAACCTCTTCGTGTTCTTTTCCCAGGCACAGCTCCTCTGGTCTCTCAGTTATCCCCCCTGCAGAGTGCATCTCCTAGCTGTCCATGTCCTCGCCGGATATCTCCACCCAAAGCCTCGTACAGCAGAGCCTCCAACGGATGCAAGAAGACTGAGCACAGACTCAGTGCGGGATGTTCACCTCACTCCTGCTTACTTTCTTCTCTGACTATTTTACTATAGTATAAATTACATGTGATAAAATGCCCACTTTGTAAGCGTACAGCCCAGTAAGCCTCTACAGATGCTTCTAATGGGTAATGTGGGGGTAAAGGGAGATTCCCTCTGTCCTTTGAAAGCTTGCTAGAATAAACTGAGGAACATTAAATGGGATAAAAAGTTGAACCCCCACACGGGTGAAATCACAAGGGTATGATAACTTACCCAAACAACATTACTTGGAAGCTTAGGTGTCTCTTTCTATAGAGGAGGAAAGAATAGACACATTTAGACAATTTTAAGAGCTTTTTAAGGGATTATCAGGAAGTATCTGGTTCTGGAGTTCAAATGAGCACAAGGACAGTTGCTACTCTGTGTGTGTTCTGGTCCCCAGTCTTTTGAGATGGACAATGGGCTCCCTTTGTAATCTGTCCTTATTGCTGAGAAGGGATTTCCACAGAGCTCTCTCTCTCTCTGTGTGCTTAGGGGAGAGGGGCAGGGAAGGGTTCAGGGAAGGCTGGACGTTTAGCACAGTGACAGAACATGCATGTAGTATGGAGTGGGGATTGCCTTAACAAATCTCAAGGGCCAGCTGTAGAGAGTGTCAGGCAGAGTGACACACCAGATGGATAATGCCCTGAGTTTGGTCCTTAGCACCAGATGGATAAGGCCCTGAGTTTGGTCCTTAGCACCAGATGGATAAGGCCCTGAGTTTGGTCCTTAGCACCAGATAGGGAAACAGATAGGCAGACAAAAACAAAAGATGGAAAGAGAAAGAAAAAAGGAAAGGGGGTGAAGAGGGGAAGAGAGGGGAAAGGGGAAGGGGAGACGTAGGAAGGGAAAGTACAGGCTACAGGGTCCTGATTTCGAACACTTTTTAAGACTTTTGCTTTCTGTTTAATTTGAATTGCTCAGCTTGCCAAAAAAATGCAATATATTGGAGGTATCTTCTAAAAGTCAACAGCAACTTCTGTTCAGACCAAACTATAAAATATTTTTATCATCCCAGACACTGGGCTGCTCCCAGTTATCAGGGTCATGGCCATTGTGGCAGAGAAGCTAGCTGGTAGGTAGGACAAGGCAGTGGGAATGCACCATCTGGAAAAGTCATGAAGAGCTCCAGGTTGAAGAAGTGAAATCCCCATGTCCAGGTCACGTGTGAAATCCCTGCATCCAGATCACATGTTGGAAGGACTAACAGGTGCAGAGCAGGAGGGTCATTCTGTGTGAGGCTTTGGGGAACAGCTAGCTACAAGAAGGACATTTCGACTCAGTGGAAGACAGCCTACCCAAGAGCTGACTCACGATGGAAGCTGGTCTCTAGGAAATGACAAGCAGGGGCTGGAGAGATGGCTCAGCAGTTCAGAGCACTGGCTGCTCTTCCAGAGGACCCATATCGGATTCCCAGCACCCACACGGTGGCTCACAACTATCTGTAACTCCAGTTCCAGGCGATCTGACACCCTCTTCTGACCTCCACTGGCACCAGGCATGCACATGGTGCACAGACATACAGGCGGGCAAATCATACATAAAATAAATAAATCTTTGAAAACATTAAAAATGAGAAGAAAATGGCAAGCAAAGTCTCCATCAGTAGAAGTGTCAGTCAGGAACAAAGCAATCAAGCTATCTCACTGGGACAACGGGAGGAGGCAGGGGTCTGAACCCGAGGTCTCCCTCCCCATTTCTGAGCTCCATTGCTCTAGAATGTTGCAACAGTGGCTGAGAGGACTCAAAAGCTGGTGATTATGACATTTTTTTTCTAGATGGTAACTTTGTACTTTATAACAAGTACTGCAAAGCCCACCCTTACTACCATTAAGTTAGTCCTTGCCATCACCCACAGAGTGACTGAGACAGCGGGACACTTACTGGAGCCTACCTCTAATGAATACAGCCCAGGACAGGATGGAACAGGTATGGGGTAGCATTTTGAGGCGATGTGCCTGCAAGCGAAGTTGATGGTCTCCACTTCATGCCAAGTCATCATGGAGGTCGCTCAACCAAACACTGTCTGGGAACTTTCAGTCCTGGTACCCCTAGATACAAGCGGGCAAGATGTCTCTACCTCCACCGCTATTAGAACACGTGGCAACAAAAAAAGACACCGAAGGGATTTACTGCTTTGCTCCTAGGTTCTGGTACAGGCACATCCCAGCGCCCTCAGAGGCAGGACCACACACAACCATCCAGGGTTACTGGGGTCTGCAGCAGGGTCCTGGAGCATAAACAAGCCCCTCCACCCCGTGCAGACCCTTTCAAGAAAGAGAACTCTGGAGGATTATCTCAGAATCACTCTAGAAGTCCTAGGGTTTCTGTCCTCTCTCACTGCACTGGGAAGAAATGGTCTTGAAGGGAGCCTGGTCTTCCTGCATGTCACACCTGCTACGGGACAGGTGCCGGTGTTGCCCTCCTATCCCCAAGCTTAGAGTGGAGAAGACCTAAGACTGGGGACATTTGCCTACCATGCTGTAGGCCTTAGAATTAATCCCAGAATCTAAAAGCAGCAAAACAAAGGTCCAAGTTTCTAGGCATGGGGATGAGGGGCTCCAAGGGACAATATGCTGAACCCCTTGAGGTTACAAATGAAAGCCATAAGAAAACAATGTACACATGAGACTACTTTTTCTCTCGGGGTGGGGTAGAGGGAGGCGCTGGCAGACCCTCGAAGTCCACCTGCAGCACCCCCAGGATCAACTGAAGAGGATTCAGGTCTCCAAAGGAAAGGCTGCAGTGTGGGGTTCGTGGAGCGTTTGGCGCTACTCGGCGGGTCGTGCCCGGATGGGTTCCAGTCCGGCCCCCCGGGGACTCG
>LOJH01057326.1:0-11571 GCA_001685095.1 Ellobius talpinus | reverse complement strand
GGGAGCCAGGCGGGATGAAAAGCAGGCCTGCGCCCCCCATATCACTACAACCATCAATGAAGAAAACAAGATATTCCATGACAGAAACAGATTTAAACAATATGGATCCACAAATCCAGCCACAGGAAGTACTAGAAGGAAAACCTCATCCCAAGGAAGCTAACTACACCCATAATAATGCAGACATCTTATAGCCCCCACCAGAATAACATGAAGAAGAAAAACCCACAAACACTACTACTGAAAAATAACCAGGGTTAACAACCACTGGTCATTAATATTGCTTAATATCAATGGATGCAAATCATTTATAAAAAGACACAGACTAAGGAAATTGATACAAAAACATGATCCAGCCTTCTCTTGTTGACAAGAAACACACATCAACCTCAAAAACAGAAAATACCTCAGATTAAAGGGTAGGAAAATGGTTTTCCAATCAAATGGACCTAAGAAATATGTGGGTGTGGCTATCGTAATATCTAGCAAAATTGATTTCAAACTAAACTCAATCAGAAGAGATGCAGAAGGACACTTTATAGTCATAAAAGGAAAAATTCATCAAATTGATGTCTTATTTCTGAATATATATGCCCCAATACAAGAGCATCCACATATGTAAAAGAAACATTACTAAAACATAAATTACACATCAAACCCCACACACTAACAGTAGGAAATTTCAACACTCCTCTCTTGCCAATGAACAGATCAACCAGACAGTAACTTAACAGAGAAATAAGATGTAATGAATCAATTGTACCTAAGAGACATCTACAGAACATTCCACCCAAACACAAAAGAATATACCTTCTTAACATCACCTTATGAAACCTTCTCTAAAATTGATCACATACTCGGTAACAAAGCAAATATCCCCAGATACAAAAAATTGGAGTAACTCCCTGTGTCTTGTCAGATCACCATGGAGTAAAGTTAGAATTTAACAACAATACTACTCTCAGAAAAACTACAAAGTCATTGAAACTGAAACATCAACTACTGAACCACCCTTGGGTCAAGGAAAAAAGAAAGAAAGAAATTAAAATCTTCATTGAATTTAATGAAAATAAAGGCACAACTTATAGAAACCTATGGGACACTATGAAAGCAGTGCTAAGAGGAAAGTTTATAGCACTAAGTGCCCACATAAAATGGTGAAAGCTCACATTAGTGACTTAACAGCACACCTGAAAGTTATAGAAAAAAAGAAGCATACTCACTCAGAAGGAGTAGAAGACAGGAAATAATCAAATTGAGGGCTGAAATCAACAAAAATGGAAACACAGAAAAAATACAAAGAATCAATGAAATAAAAAGCTGGTTCTTTGAGAAATCAACAAGATTGACAAAACCTTATCCAAAGTTAAAAAAAAGGCAGAGACAAAATCCAAATTAACAAAATCAGAAATGTAAAGGGGGCCATAACAACCAATGCTGAGGAAATTCAGAGAATCATTTGGTCTTACTACAAAAACCTGTACTCCACAAAATTGGAAAATATAAAAGAAATGGACAATATTTTTAGATAAATACCCTATACCAAAATTAAATCAAAACCAGGTGATCAATTTAAATATACCTATAAGCTGCAAGGAGATAGAAGCTGTCATCAAAAACCTCCCAACCAAAAAAAGCCCAGGGCTGGNTACTACAAAAACCTGTACTCCACAAAATTGGAAAATATAAAAGAAATGGACAATATTTTTAGATAAATACCCTATACCAAAATTAAATCAAAACCAGGTGATCAATTTAAATATACCTATAAGCTGCAAGGAGATAGAAGCTGTCATCAAAAACCTCCCAACCAAAAAAAGCCCAGGGCTGGATGGTTTTAGCGCAGAATTCTATCTGACCTTTCAAGAAGAGCTAATTCTTATAGTCCTCAAAGTGTTCCACATAATAGAAACATGAGGGTCATTGCCAAACAATTTTTATGAGGCTACACTTACCCTGATAACTGTTATTTGCAGATGATATGATAGTGTACATAAGTGACCCCAAAACTCTACCAGAGAACTCCTCCAGCTGATAAATACCTTCAGTGTTGTGACAGGATACAAGATCAACTCAAAAAAAAACAGTAGCCCTCCTATACACAAAGGATAAAGAAGCTGAGAAGCTGAGAGGGAAATCAAAGAAACATCACTTTTCACAATAGCCACAAATAACATAAATTATTTTGGGGTAACACTAACAAAGGAAGTTAAAGACATATTTGACAAGAACTTTAATTCTTTGAAGAAAGAAATTGAATAAGATACCAGAAAATGAAGGATCCCCCATGCTCTTAGATAGGAAGTATAACCATATTAAAATCGCAATAATACCAACATCAATCTACAGATTCAATGTAATCCCCAGCAAAACCCCAACAAAATTTTTCACAGACCTAGAGAGAACAGTAACCAAATTCATGTGGAAAACAAAAGCCCAGGATAGCCAAAATAATCCTATACCATAAAGGAACTTCCAAAGGTATTCCCATCCCTGACATCAAGCTGTATACAGAGCTACAGCAATCAAAGCAGCTTGGTATTGGCATAAAAACAGAGAAGTTGACCAATGAAATCAAATTGAAGCCCCGGATATTAATCCACACACCTATGAACACCTGATTTATGACAAAGAAGCTAAAATTATACAATGGAAAAAAAGAAAGCATCTTTATCAATTGGTCCTGTCATAACTGGATGTCAACCCCTAAAAGAATAAAAATAGATCCATATCTATCACCATGCACAAATCTCAAGTCCAAATGGATTAAATATCTAAATATAAATCCAACCACACTGAACCTGATAGAGAAGTAACTGGGAAGTAGCCTCAATGCATGAGCACAGGAGACTACTTCTAATATATAACCCCAGTAGCACGGGCAATAAGAGCAAAAATAAATAAATGGGACCTCCTTAAACTGAGAATCTTCTGTAAAGCAAATGACACAGTCAAGAAGACAAAAAGGTAGGCTACCGAATGGGAAAAGATCTTCAGCAACCCCAAATCAGAAAAAGGACTAATCTCCAAATTATATAAAGAACTCAAGAAATGAGACAATAAAATTCTAAATAACCAAATTAAAATATGGTGTACTGAACTAAACAAAGAATTCTCACTAAAATTTCAAATGGCCAAGAGATACTCAAGGACATGTTCAATTTTATTAGTTATCAGAGATATGCAAATAACAATAACTCTGAGATACCATACTACTCCTGTCAGAATGGTTAAGATCAAAAACACTATTAATAGCTTATGCTGGAGAGGATGTGGAGTAAGGGGCACACTCACCATTGCTGGTGGTAATGCAAAATTGTGCAACCACTTTGGAAATCAGTGTGGTGGCTTCTCAGAAAATTGGGAGTCAACCTACCTCAGGATCCAGCAATTCCACTCTTGGGAATATATCTAAAAAATGCTCAATCTTACGACAAAAACATTTGTTCAGCTATGTTCATAGCAGCATTATTTGTAATAGCCAGAACCTGGAAACAATCTAAATGCCCCTCAACTAAATTTTGCATGCAAATGATTGATATTAGAAAACTCTATCCTGAGTGAGGTAACCCATTTGCAAAAATATGATTATGGTATGTACTCTCTAATAAGTGAATACTAGCCATAAACAAAGAACATTGAGCCTATAATTCATGATCCTAGAGAAGCTAANTAGCAGCATTATTTGTAATAGCCAGAACCTGGAAACAATCTAAATGCCCCTCAACTAAATTTTGCATGCAAATGATTGATATTAGAAAACTCTATCCTGAGTGAGGTAACCCATTTGCAAAAATATGATTATGGTATGTACTCTCTAATAAGTGAATACTAGCCATAAACAAAGAACATTGAGCCTATAATTCATGATCCTAGAGAAGCTAAGTAATAAGGTGAACCCAAAGAAAAACTTATAGACTCACTGGGAAATTGGAAACAAACAAAATCACCTGACAAAATTTGGCAGCATGAGGGCTGTGGGTAGAAGGAAGTGAAGAAGGGGAGGTTTGAGAAGAACTTGGGGGAATGGGTAGTAGAGAAGGAGGAAGGGTAGATATTAGAGCAAGGAAAGAGATCTCTTGATTGAGGGAGCCATTATGGGGTTAGCAGGAAACCTAGCTCTAGAAAAGCTCCCTGGAATCTACAAGGATGACCCCAGATAAGACCCTAAGCAATAGAGGGGAGGGTGCCTGAACTTGCCTTGTCCTGTAATCAGACTGATGATTATCTTAAATATTACCATAGAAGCTTTGTCCAACAACAGATGGAAACAGAGGCAGAGACCAACATAGGAACAGTGGACTGAGCTGACAAGGACCAGTTGAAGAGTGGAAGGAGGGAGAGTATGAGCAAGGAAGTCAAGACCATGAGGGTTCACCCACTGAGACAGTTTGCCTGAGCTAATTGGAGCTCACCAACTTCAACTGGACTGGTAGTGAATGAGCGTGGAATCAAACTAGTCCCTCTGAATGTGGTTGACAGTTGGGGAAGACAGAGGGACCACTGACAGTGGCACTGTGATTTGTCTCTACTGTATGTACTGGTTGTTTGGGATATTTTTCTCTTTGGATCTATACTTTGCTCAACTGGGATGGAGTAGGGAGATCCTTGGACTTGCCACAGGGCATGGGTGCGGTGGGGCGGGAGGGTGTATGGAGGGAGTAAGAGGGGAATGGGAAGAGGGGAGGGAGTGGGAATTTGTATTGGTATCTTTTAAAGTAATAAAATAAAATAATAATAAAAAAGGAAGCCAAAAAATAATGTTTTTTATTATAGTGATGAATATTTTAATCTGGCCACTTTAAATTGGACGTGCATCATTTTTACTTGAAATAAACTTTAGGTAGGGACTCAGAATATAGCATAAAATGGTTAAAATGAAAAGTGGTATGGAACAAAATACTGATATAAAGAATTACTGGGTTAGCAAAATTAATTTTTTAAATGCATTTACTATTCCCAATTTTAGTGTGTTGTTCCTAAAATGTTTCTACATTTCATATTGAAATAGTGTTATAATTATAATAAACCTGGTGTACTTATAGTGACAAATTTATTCCTATTTGATTCATTTATTTTTATGTTGGCACTTCCATAGGACTACACTTTAATTCACTATTAACTAGGCTATTATTTTAATGTGTTTCCAAATTGACAATAAATACTGGTGATTTAGTTATAATTAAATAGAAATGGGTGTATGAAAACCCAATGAAGTATTCATTATGTTTCAGAACATTTATGTTATCTGCTCTCCCAATAAATTGCTGCACCTCTATTCCAATTAACTAGGAATTTAATCATCTAAATTTTTAAAAACAATTCTGGTCTTAGAATTATTACTATGTTATATAGCCATTGCAAACTTAATTGAGAGTATAGGAAATATAACTTTTAATGAATCAAAACAAAAAATAGTGTAGGATTGCAAGTAAATTATAATTGCCTGAATTGTTTATAGAATCTGTTTCAGCAGCATCCAGCAGTTTTCTTTATTGCATGTTTGGGATATTAAATGTCTTCCCATATTCTAGACTTCAATGCTTTATCAAATACACACTATTCCTCTCCTGTCTTTTGTTGTCTGATATAAAGCATTATCATGTTGCCTCCTGTCAGTGAGTCATTTTTAATTTCTAAAAGATAGTATATTCTTTTATAACCTTCAAATTTTTGTGACTTAAATATGTAGAGTACTTTGTTTTCCAGTCCCCACAATATTGAGGATTCACTGAGTGACTACAGACCATTATTCAGGTCATCTCACTTTATCTCTTTTTGCTTTTTTCCTTTTATTCTACATATTTATAAGTAGTTGTGATGATACTGCTCACATTCAGGATGGGCTTCATAACCTCAATATTCAGAGGTATGCTTTACAATTCTTTGAGAAGCTTTTCTACCTATTTGAATTTTCTTTCAATATTAAACTTCACAAATTATTTTAGGCTATCCACAATTATTCTAGACACTAGATGATCAATGAGTTTATCTAATATCTTTCACCTAAAATAGAAACACATTTTCTTTTAGCTACTTGTTCCATATTTCTGTATACAATCTATTTCCTCTAATTCTATCTTTTTTCTATTATTGTACATATCCCTATTCTCTGTTATTTTTGTATGTAACTGGAATCTTACAAAATAAGTTCATACTTTCATTCATTTATTATAATGTCTTGAAGCTTTATTCATATATATATATATCAAATAGAATCCCACTGTGTGGATTCAGTATCTGTTTATCATCTGTCAGCTAATGAGTATTCTCCTAATTTCTATCACTTGAATATTAGGAATGCTGCATTCTTTTTCTAATTTATATTTTTTTAAAGAAACTATGTTTTATATTTTGCATATCAATCCCAGTTCCCATTCCCTCCCCCTTCCTACTCCCTCCATCTACTTCTCAGAGGGGGTACATTTTCCTATGAGAAGTCAACAAAGTCTAGCACATTTTTTTGAGACAGGACCAAGGCCCTCTCAACTATATCTAGACTGAGCAAGGGATCCCTTCAAAAGAGAAGAGGTTCCCAAAATCCAGTACAAGAGGTAAGGGTAAATTCTGGTCTCACTGCAGGTGGTTCCATTGTCTGGACCAGCCATACAACACACACCACATCCTGAGGGCCTAGTTTGGTCCTATCCTGTTTTCCCTACTATCAGGCTGTAGTTGGTGAGCTCTCATTAGCTCAGGTAAACTGCTTAAGGAGATATCCACATCATCATCTTAACCCTTTTGCTCATATTATTGTTCCTCCCTCTTTTCAACTGGACTTTGGGAGCTCAGCCGAGCAGCTGTGAATCTCTGCATGTCCTTCCATTAGTTGGTAGACGATGGTTCTCAGAGAACATTTAAGATAATCATCAATTGGACTACAGGGCAAGGCCAGTTAAGGGCCCCTCTCTCCACAATTGCTTAGGTTCTTAGCTGGGTTCATCCTTGTAGATTCCTGGGAATTTTTCTAGTGCCAGATTTCTTGATAGCCCTATAATAGCTCCCTCAATCAAGATATCTCTTTCCTTACTTTCCCTCTCTGTTCTTCCACCATCCCAATCCCTCAAGTTTTCTCCCCATTCCCTTCTCTTTCTCCTCTTCTCCTTCTGCCCTCTATTCTCCCAAAAGATGCTCAATCATACAGTAATGGCATTTGTTCAACTGTGTTCATAGAAACATTATTCATAATAGCCAGAATCTGAAAACAACCTAGATGCCCCTCAACCAAAGAATGGGTAAATAAAATGTGGTACATCTACACAATGGAGTACTATTCAGCAATAAAAATAATTGACATCTTAAAATTTACATACAAATGGGTGGAATTATTGAAAGAAATGCTACTTTCTATGGATACCTCTGAACAATTTTTTTTGGAAATGGATTGTTTTGGTTAGGCTTATTATTGTTATATAAGACCAAAATCAATTTGCAGGGGAAATACTTCATTTTGTTTATAGCTCATTATCAAAATCATTGAGGGCAAGAACTGAAACAGGGCAGAACCTAGAGGCAGGAGCTTATGCAGTGACCATGGATGGATGCTTTCTACTGGCTTGCTTTCTAGTGGCTTGCTTAGCATGCTTTCTTATAGAACCCAGGGCCACCAACCCAGTGGTGGCCCCACCCAAAATGGAATGGACCCTCTCACAAAAATTACTAATTGAAGAAATACCCTCCAGGCTTACCTGCAGACTGATTTTATAGAGACAATTTCTACACTGAGACTCCCACCTTTCTGATGATTCTCTCTTGTTTCTAGTTGACATAAAATGAGCCAATACATTGTAGTAAGAAGAGAGCCACTTGTTGTTTCCCGGCCACTTAGCCCCAAAATAATCACACAATAACTCTATTAATTAAATCACTGCTTGGCCCATTAGCTCTAGCTTTTTATTGGCTAACTCTTATATATTAATTTAACCTATTTCTATTAATTTGTGTATGGCCATGTGGCTGTGGCTTACCAGCTAAAGTTTCAATATCTGTCTCAACATTTATTGTATTCTAGATTTTGTATTATAATTACTATACTGAATGCAAAATGAAGTCTCAATGTGTTTTAAATATGCATTTCCCTGAGTACCATTATTGAGTATTTTCCTATATTCTTATTTGAAATTGATATAGTTTCTTTAGAAAAATACATCTTTAGGTCATTTTACCATTTTTAAACTAGGCTATTTATCTCTTAAAATTAAGTTGGAGCTTGTAGATATTTGTAAATTTTAGTCCCTTTTAAGATACATGACTTACAAAACTTGCCTGGGTGCTGGTTGTTCTCATATCACAAAGAAAACAAAATCACAGGGTGCCATGATAATTTTTTATTAGTGTCATTGCTGACAACCAGTATCTAAGAGAGTTGATCTTTCATTTTTAATTCATTTTCATGTTTTAAATTTGCAGTAGTTAGAGAATTTTAGCATAAATTTGTGAATGGAAGGCAGTCCTTCTTTACAGTGTACTTATTTATCAGTGTGGAACCTTCAAAACCTCAACTTTAATAATGTCTCCTACACTTCATGTAACCACAATACCTTTCCCTGGGAACTTCAGTTTCAGACAAGGATGTCCTCTTCTCCTATTTCTTAATAAAAAGAGGTTTATGATTTGATAGCCAAATTATCAACTACCAAAATCAAGGGCTCCAGTAGAGAAAATATTTCAAAGCTCGTAAGAATTAAATGGGACATGTGGCTGTTTCTCCCCTCTGACTTTGTAGATTAATTTTTCTGCCTGCTCATAGAAAACAGCACAGAGAGTTATTATTAATTATGAAATCACATCTTTAGCTTATACTTATTATTAACTAGTTCTTACAGCCTAAATTAACCCATATTTTTTTAATCTTTGTTCTTTTATGTGGCTTTGCCTTTATTCTGTTTTGCCCATCCTGTTTCCTCCATGTCGGGCTGGTGATTCCAACTTTCTTCTTTTTCTACTTATCTATGTTCCCAGAACTCCCACCTAACCTCTTTCTGCCTAGCTATTGGCTATTCAGTTCTTTATTAATGCAATAATCTTCACAGAGTCTAAAGGAACACTCTGCAATATGACTTTTTCAATGCATATGTTATATTGAACTCTCTTCTCAGTTGAATGCTGCTGTTGATCTGAGACAGTATGAGGGTATATTAGTATATTGATATATTTTTTCTCTTTTGTTTCTCATTTTATGTGGATCAGTTTCTCAACAGTGGAAACCTTGTTTCCATGACACAGAAATATAGGCTGCAATAGTCTAGTTTTGCTTACATTTTTGGTGGCATCCATGGAGCTAAAGTCCCTGTTTATCACTTAAGTGTGTATTGTTATAATACTGCATCTGCAGGAATTACTAATGCAAACTGTTATTTTTAGAACACCACAAAAGTATTTTACTTTAAGAATATATGCATTTGGTTTTGTTACTTTTCCCACCATCATCTAGATATCAGAATGTTTTCATTGATGAGTTTCAAAGTGTCACTATTCCTTTTACATGCAGTATGCTAAGTTAAGCCTTCCACCACTTACAAATATCTAACATTAGTTAAAATGGAATACTCACACACTGGTCTTTATATTTTAACCTTTTACTTTAGTGTATAGAATTGATGTTTCCTTCATCTAAAATCATGAATGCACATCTGTAGGAACAATTTTTTTCTGTTGTACAGAATTTGTCTAGAAAACATCATTTTACCATCATTTCCATTTTCTGGGTTTGTAACTTAATACTTTATCTCAAGTTTAAGCCTAAACTGTACAAATAGTTGTCAAAGAGTACCTAATAGAAGACATGCATTTTCTTATTCAAAGATGTCCAACAGATGTAAATAGAATATAGCAATTATCACATTTAATGTATATTATGTTAGATAAAAATATTATTATTAAGAATTACTATTAAGAATAAATTAAAGAAAAACCCATGTCACTTCTTCTGGGGCTGCTATATATGTAGACAGAGGGTACTTCTTCATTTCCCAGCTTCCCAGACCCAAAATGATCAAATAAAAACTATATTAATTGCAACATTGTTCAGCCTGTAACTCTAGTGTATTCCTAACTAGCTCTTTCATCTTAAATTCACCAATTTCGATGATTTTGTATTTTACAATGAGGCCTGTGGTTTACTGTTAGGTTCTGGATATGTCTAGCTCCTTCAGCTGCTAAGTGACATCTCTCTGAATACACCTTCTTTCCTTCTTTATCTGCTTGGAACTACCACCTTAGTCTGTTCTTCCCAGATGTTGGCCAAAGTAGCTTTATTCATTAAACAATAAAATCAACACATATACAGAAGAACTTCCAACACCATCTGTGCAGTCCAAATACAAAGGAAGGTTTTAAATTTAACATAGCTAAATTATATACAATAAAACAATTATCAAGCAAGAATTATTCTTGCAATGTTTAGCCCATTTACATTTGGCAAATTAATGAAAATACTATAACATTTATTCTATCTTTTTGAGTCTAAAGTTTTATTTCTAATCTATCTTTTATAATAATAGCTACCTTTATTAAACTCCTTCAAGGACTCCAGAGAAACATATTACATAAGTAAACAGGAAGTGCAACTTCCAAAACTCTAGAATTGATGTAGACATTTTGCTGCCTGAACAGTAACCCAAAGATTTTCTGTAACATAGACACATCCATCTTGATCCTATGAGCCCATAGTAACTGGCAGAATTTTTCATGAAGCAGGACATTTGAAGATCTTTTATGCTTTGAACTGGCAAAGTTCATCAGTTATTTTTTTAATGTGTCCTGCAAAATGTCTGGCAATTCTCTTATGAAACAGGAACCCCAAAGGATCATCTTATCTCATTATTCCAAGTTTAGCAATCATTTTTTTCTTTGGGTCCTGCCTGCCCAGTTCATATAGCATACCATCAGGCAGTCCAGGCAAGAGCGATTTCTTGCCCAAATTGCTAATCAACAACATGAGGAGCCTCTTCAATGGTCATAATTCTCTTTAAGTAATTGCTGTTGCCAGGAACAGATGAGTCTCATCATGAAAAGTCCTAAGTTTTTAAAACATTTTAAATGCCGTATTTTGTTAGTCTTTGAAAGATTTGAGGAATATATATCCATCTGAATTATATTTTTGTACACCTAGAAAACTTAACTAACATGACTACATGGTTGATGATTATAAATGATTATCTATTAATCTGTATTTCTTAATTATGCATTACTTTTTAAATACCTTAATCAAGGATAGAATATATATATATATATATATACTTTATATCAATAAACCAGGATCTATACCAATGCTAAATATTCATGTCTATACCTATCCCCCTTTAAATGTAAACAAACATTCATAAACTATATTTGTGAATTTGGGCATAGTTAGCTACAAACTGCTTTTTGCTTTTTATTGGCCAAAGTATTGTGGGGGCTTCACAGAGACCTTTTAGGGGGTCTAGATCTATCAAACCACATTAGCCTGGAAAGAATCCACAAGTTCTCTTTATCTATGGAAACAAATGAAGAACCTCTTTCCCAAAGCAACATATCCTTAGACCCAAATTTGAAGTCAAGGTAATATATATATATATATATATATAT
>LOJH01057322.1:0-11571 GCA_001685095.1 Ellobius talpinus | reverse complement strand
CACACACACATGCACACACACACATGCACACACACACATGCACTATACACAAAATGCAGAATCAGAATGTTATTGGACTCTCTTATCTTAGAAACAGGATGAAAAGAGAATAGCACCTGCAGACTATAAAGAAAAAGACCAGGAAGGATTGTAACTGTCAGATTTTATATCCAGGTCCAGACCTGTCAAAAATACCCGGAAGGATATTTGAGAAGAGTTAGAGTATATGACTCACATTAAGAAAATGTTTGAAAGATCAAAGGGCTAAGAGTAGAGATACCAAGACAGAACAGAAAAAGGAAGCAAGTAAACAGTGAGCCATGGACATAGCTGAATCCAGAACAAGGAGCGACAGCAGTAATGCATAAGGTCAAATAAGGCTTCTTGAAACAAAAAACAAAAATCATAATAAGTATAGTTTAATGAGATATTAAAATAAAGCATACGAAAGTGTTCTAGCCAAATTTAGAATTCGTGAGAACAAGAAATGTGAGATGAAATGATTGTAAAGTCGTGTTGACCCAGCTCAGACACATGCAGGGCCCATGGTTGTCACTTCAGTCTCTGTGAGCCACTGTGAGCTCTGTGTAGTTGATTCTGTGGACTGTGTTCTTGTGGTGTCCTCAATCCTTCCTCCCCCTCTTCTGAAGGGTTCCCCTGGCTTCACCTAGTGTTTGGCTGTGGGTCTCTGCATCTGCTCCTATCAGTTTCTGGACAGTGCCTCTCAGATGACAATTGGGATAAGCACTGATACTATGCATAATTTGGTGTTCTTGTGGGACCAGTAGCAGCAGGAGTGGGGATGTCTCTGACTCGTCTGCTTGGGAGCCTTTTCCTTCTTCTAGGTCACCTCATCCAGCCTTGATATGAGAGTTTGTTCCTAGTCTTTTTGTAATTTGTTATGCCATGTTCAGTTGATATCCCTGGGACGCCTTTCTTTTCTTTTTTTCAGGAAAATGGAGGAAGGAGGAATGGATCTAAGGGCGAGGAAGTTATGGGGAGATGGGGGACTGGGAGGAATGGAGGTGGGGAAACCTACAGTTGAGATGCCATTGTATATAAAGAATTAAAATCTTAAAAAGTCTTGTTGATATGTGTAAAGAGTAAAAAATGTACAAATGTCATGTGGGAGACACCTTCTGAAACCCCACCTTACATGGCTAAACACAGAAGTGATAGAAAGAGGACTTGAAATAATAGGTATCACATAGTTTTAAGACGAATACTTGAAACCTAAATGCACTAAGCTGTGGAGAGACTAATTTGTAAAAACAAGAGCTATTGGAAACGGAGGGAGGGGAAACTTCCATTGCCTTTCAGTACATGGGAAAGGCTGGTATGTTCTCCGAAGGGGACAGACAGTGGAAAAACATGTAAGGAAAGGAAGAGACCAATCCATGTGCTTAATTATAAAAACTTACATGTTTTATAAATAATGGGTCTTTTCAAGAAGAAGCGTAAGCAAAAGTCAAGATGTAGCTGGCTACATGAATACCCTTAATAACTTTGGGTGAAAAATAGACTTTATGGACCACATAAGCCAGCAATATTAAAATATATATAATGATAAGTAACTAAAGCTTTAGTCACGTTCTGTTACTAAGATCAAATGACATATACAAAATTAAAACCATAAACTACCTAGACATCAGTCAAAGAAACAGTTTTCCAACTGTATTATACTGTGTAATTCTTACTCAAGAAGAAGTTATAGTTTTAAAGTCTTCCTTATTTAAAGAAAAATATGGTGACTGTAGTCAGACACAACTCTAACCTCAGTGTTGAGGAGGCAGAGGCTGGAGAATTGGTGTAAGATTAAGGCTAGACTATCTGTTCAGTGAATTAAAAACTCGACAGAGCTACGTGTTAGTCATCATCCCAAAAGACCACAGAAGAAGAAAGATGAACAATAAAAGTGGTAATTATCTGTAAAATACCATATAAAAAAGAAGAAACTCGGAAGGATTGAGAGTAAAGCTTGAGTCATGGAGCCCAGAAGCAGAGGTTCCTGTAAATCCCGGACTAAAGTCTCAGCAGCCAGTACAGGTGTGGAGGGAAGACATGCATGGGAATGGAGGCAGGGGTAGTTCTCAGGGGTGATTCCAGTGCTGATCCTTTCTCTCCCTCATGTTGTTTCTCTTTATCTCAGTTTCCTGTCTAGAAACAAAGAGGCTATGTTGGGAAAGGGGCCATGTATGCAGGATCCTGTGACAGCATGATCCTGAGGCCAGAGGGGACTCAGGCTACCTGAGCTTGAAACCCCTACTCAGAAATACATGAAGAGAGTCATGGGTTTTAGAGTGCTGAGCCATTGAGAAATGCCTTTCCAAAAGTACAAAAGAGACCTCCCAGCATAGCTAGATTATAGTTATGTGGGCTGATGGATTCATACCAGGAATACATTTTAATGTATTGGGTTTACTTTATTAACTTTTAATATTTATTACTTTATTATTATTCTATTCATTATCTTTTGTTAATCTTACCTTGCCATAAGACTCTGTCAGCAGCAAATCGTCATCCCTGAGCTTTAATAAGCCAAGACTTGTTACAGTCCCATTCTGGAAGTTGGCATTTAAGATTGTGAGTGTGGGAACGCTTTGTATTACTACTGGCCTTTGCTTCATGATTAAAAGGAAAACCCTTGCTTCTCAGCTTGATACTGATATGGATCATTAAACATTCAGCTTGTCTGTTTTTTATTCATTTTGAATAAGTTCCAGGCATTAATATATTTGAATTATTTGCATTTTGAATGGTATTGGTGAAAATCAGAGCAATACAGGATAAAATACTAATTGCTTTTCTAAAAATTTGGGTAAAAAAAAACCAGCCTGTAATGAGAATACTAAATCTTCTCTTTCATATGTTCACCATGGGTTAGAAAGTGATTGTGTGTGTGTGTGTGTGTGTGTTTCTTTATAGGAGAAGCATAAGCTTATTAACCATCCAGAAATATGTGCGGTCACAGCTTTTCCAGTATGCAGCAGACAGATAGTTTTTTACATTGGTTTTAACCTTTTTTTTATTCCAGTGAACACAGCAACTAAGAGAAATAATTGGCAAACCTATGTTCAATTCTGATTATTATTCTGCTAGTGAAGTTTGTGTTTTCAGCTGTCGTGTTTGGTGGGTAGCCATACAAAGGAAATACAAAGGAACCCTTTAAAATGCTGAATTATGTCGTTCTTGACAAAAAATAAAACTGTATATGCATGAGGCCTTCCTATGTATTTTATACCTATTTAGAAAAATAGAACTAAGGTTTATCTTAAGTTGATATTCCTTTTTTTCCTCATCAGAAGACCTAGGAAAATTATTTTATTCCATTGTTCATTTTTCTAATGATAATATTAAACACCTCAGAAGCTACCTCAGGAAAGCACAGTGTGTTCAGATGAGGACTAAGAGATAGAGATAGTATCCACCAGCAGTGCAGCTCTGCTGATGGTAGCTGCAAGCCTCTGCATGTGCCCATTTCTCTTTGAAACCAGCTTATACTACCTGTTGGACCTGGCCATGTTGCAGGTTCCCAAAATCTGAATGTCTGCCTGGCCTTCCTCAGCAGGCTATTGTCATTAATATATGTGTGTGTTTATGTGTGTTTGTGTGTGTGTGTGTGTGTGTGTATATACATACATATTGGCTTCATAAAAATGCCTCTGTGTACATTCATTGTCTCATTTCACATTGTTCAAAAATGTAATAGTTACATTTACAAAGTTATCAAGAGTTTGTGCTTCACATTTTACTTTTCCCATGGACTTTCTAAAATGTTTTCCTTTAATTTGAGATTCAGAAAACTTGAACAGTTGTCATACTCTTGTGCTTGTTTTCTTCGTATCCATCTGCAGGATGAATATAAACCAGAGAAGGCTTTGTCAGAAGAAGATTTGAAAAATGCCGTGAGTGTGCACCACGCCCTAGCATCCAAGGCAACTGACTACGAGAAGAAGCCGAATGTGTTTAAACTCAAGACTGCCGACTGGAGGGTCTTGCTTTTCCAAACCCAGTATGTTTGTTGGATTTGTTCTTATTTGGTCTTAGTCTCTTCTTCCTGTTAGTCCTTCTCCTTCTCCTCCTCTTTTCCTCCCACTCTCCCTGTACAGGGAAGGAGAGAACCAGCTTTAACCTCCGTACTCATGCTTTGGCATGCACACACACACACACACACACACACACACACACACACACGCACACACTTCATACATACACAATAATATTTTTAAAGAACAGTGTCATAAACATTGGCATAAAAATGTTTGTGTATCAGTGTTTCATCTCTCTTGTGCCCCTACCTAAGAGTAGAGTTATTGGGTTGTGTTTTAAGTGTGTATATAGTATTTGAGGAAACTATCCAGTTCTTTTCCACAGTGGTCAGGCATGTCTTATATTTCCTTCTACTGCATTTTCCTGGGTTCAGTTTTAAAAAAAGTGATTAAAAGAGATGAGTTAATTTTAATATTAATATTGGCCTAGACTAGCTTCCAAGAAAAAGTAGGGTATGAAGCATATATGCCATTTTCTCTGTGGGTCTTACAGAGAGAATCACAACCTTGTAATGTTGTGACGATCGTTCCTATAACCTTTCATTCCTATAGTGAGCCCTGTTGAGAATGTTAACCTCCCATGAACCAGTGAACTTTTACACTGAGAATAAATTATCCTAATGTGCCATTTTAAATCAGTGATAAGAAAAAGACAAAGTGTATTCTACCTATATACAGCACTAGCCTAACATCGACATCTTCCTCTCCTAGGAGTCCAGAGGAAATGCAAGGGTGGATAAGCAAAATTAACTGTGTTGCAGCTGTATTTTCTGCTCCACCATTCCCAGCAGCCATTGGCTCTCAGAAGAAGTTTAGCCGCCCACTTCTGCCAGCTACCACAACAAAATTATCCCAGGTAAGGCGGTGTGTTTATGCTCTGTACTTGAGCTCTCTCATAATTTGAGTTCCTAATGTAGATAGCAGCAAGGTGAGCACTCTCCTGGAAAAGTAAGCAGTACGAGGAAAATTAAAAGTTCCATTGAAAGGGTTTGGTACTTTAACACATATTTGTTCATAATCCTGTCACTTGTGAGCCTTTCTCTAATTTGTTCTTGTCTTTCCTCCAAACATATTAGCCTGAATTATTAAGACTGATTGCTGCCAGTGTGGCACAGCTCTTCCTGAACAGCTCTGCTGTGTAGGAGTCACCTTCTCTGCTGTTTTCGTCCCAGTGCTGCCAGAGTACATTTCTCTTCTCCTGGAGGTGGAGAGAATACTTTAAAGTTTCCCCCTCCTTCTGCTGCAGCTTCCAAACAGAATATCATGCCCCACGACACACACCTTACAGTCTGTTGAGGACCTCCTCTTATACCCACCAAAGCAGTTGTTTCAAGCTTGGTAGGCACAGAATGATCTGAAACTTGGACCACAGGCCCAGTGTGCAGCCCTTTGTGATGGCTAAGATCCAGGCTGAGACAGATATGCAGGTATCTACCTCTTACCAGATTGTAGGTATTGAACACAAAGCACTCTGCTACTGAGATACAACCCAGTTCATCCCTCACTTTATCCTGTGGTGTGACCAAGGGTAGGCATAATAAAGACCCACTGAGAAGACATGGGAATATGTGTTATGGCAGAAGAGGCTTCTTGTGGTTGCCTTCCTCGCTGGTCAGAACTATACACCTCATACACATGTCTGCAGTCTGTGATGCCAGGGTCTACTGTATATATGTATTAAAATATCACACTTAACGTCATTAATCAGTATGGTTAATGCAAGTTAAATAAAAGTTAAATAAATCCAGGTACAGTGAACACAACTATAATTCAGCTATTTGGGATGGTGACTCAGAAGAACTGCTTCAAGGCCAGCCTAGGCAGTGTATCAGTTAATTATATTTAAAAGACAAAATATGAAATGCCCTTCAAAATGAAAATACTATGAGGTAAGAGAAAGTGAAATCTCACTTTAAATTTTAGCTCACAAATATGAATTGTCTATATTTATGGGTACAGTGTGTTCTTATAGTATGCATACATTATGCAGTGATTAATCCAGGTGATTAATATATGTGTTTTGTGGTGAGAATATTTGACGTCTCTTTTGGAAATTTTGAAATATGTCTCACACTGTTATTAATTATAGCTATCTTGATTTACTATAGAATTCTTGAATTTATTCTTCCTGGTGACATTTTGATCTTTGTCCAACATCTCACAATCCCCACAATCCCCAGGCTATATAGCCATTGTTCCACCATCTAGTATCATGGGTTTGACGTTTTTGGCTTTCCCATGTAAGTGAGCTCATACAGTGTTTTCCATGTATCCATATTGTAGTATGTGACCAGAATTTTGTTTTTTAAGGCTGAATATATATGTCACATTTTGATTAGTCATAGTCTCTGTTGTCACACACGTAGTTTATGTCTATCATGGACATTGTGAGTAATGCTCCCATGACCATAAGAAGGCATGCATCTTTTTTACCTTGTTTCATTCCTTTTCTGTTTACCCAGAATTGGGATGGATGGATNCCTTAGAGTTCTGAAGCCCCAGGGACCCAAGGACAGAGTGCCAGCAAGATCAGAGTCTGAACTACTTCCCTTTGGGTGGCAGAGGATTGCTGTCCTCCTAGCCTTCCCTGGTGTGTAACGTGCAGGCAGAGAGGTCACGCTTCCCAGTGTCTCCTAAGGACTCTGGGCCTTGGTGAGCTTCCATCTTCTCGTATAGGTGCATGGGGGTTTATCCATCTGCAACATGGTCTGTATACTCTTTTGCAGAGCTTAATAGATGAATGAAAAATTATAAACTAATCTCCCTGGAGAATGTTTATTGGCTTTTGTCATTATGAGTGCACAGCTGATGAGTTTTCCAGAATCGTAGGTACATCTCTCTCCAGTTTTTGCTAGGACTACTTTGGTACTTTGCTATGCCTGGCACTGCAAATGAATCTGGTCCTGTTTTCATCCTTCACTCCGTGCTCCTTTGTATACTTGTTTAGTTTACTTTTCGTTATTTATTTTCCATTTCATGACCTTAAACATTGAGGTTATTTTCTTTGGGTGCTACGGATCTCACTAATTCAGAAGACTCTAAGATACTGTATTTGACCCGTGCTTTCTAGGTAGCTTTTTACTTAAATTATTACATAGTCTTTAGTATTTGTGGTTATTAATTTTTTGATAGCTTTAAAATCCATGTTTATTCTGCTGTACAAATTTTATAATATAGAATTGTGGTTCTGTTACATAAAATATATTTATTGTTCTTTTTAATTCCTTTTCATCTGCCACCCATCTATTTTATGCTGCACATGTAAAATTGTTCAAGATTTTCATGGAAAAGCAGAATGCTAAGTAGTTACACAGTTATAGGGGTGCCAGAGAGTTAGAATGTCTTTATTTTGAGTGTGTTTAAAGCTGTTGGATGTGTTTTGTGGGCCTATAATCCCAAAACTCAGGAGGTGGAGGCAGGAGGGTAATGAATAAGTTTCAAGGCCAGCTTATTTTACTCAGTGAGTCTCAAAAAACCAAAAACAAAATAGAAAGAAGAATGAATATTTTCAATATGTTCTGAGAGAGCCCTATGCATAGGATTGATAGTATTATGTCAGTACCTAGTGTGTGGACTAATGCTTGCATGCTGGAATCACTCAGTGTTTAACTTTGGGTCAGTGAACTTGAAGCAAGTGAGAACCTCTGCTGCTCTAGGGAAGGATTTCATCTGCAAATACATTTCATAGAAGCATTTCTGCGTAGCACAATTTCTCCCCAAGAGGAAAATATTATGCAAATAAATGTTCATTAAGATAATCAGGGAGAAGGTAAGAGCATTACTGAGTGGGCATGAGAGGAGAAGCCAAGTCACATGACTCTCAGGTAAGGCATTTAGTTGTCCAGCTTTGTAACTTGTTTAAGAGGCCTGGTCCCCACTTGGTGAGGAGTATGCTGGTGAAGAGCTCAGAAATGGCCTGGCTTTGTGATAAGAGACTGGCCAGTCCTGCTAGTTTCTGTCCATCCTAAAAAGGAATAGCAACATGGGCCTAAAACAGTTGGAAGGACTTAGGACCAAAGGCTCACTGAACTATTTTGATAAATTGAAGTCATTAAACAGAAAGGATTTTATGGGCATCTTGTGCTTGTCTTTGATTATTTTCTGAACACTGAATGACTTCATACTTTCCTGCAGGAGGAACAGCTAAAATCCCATGAAAGCAAGCTGAAGCAGATCACGACTGAGCTGGCTGAGCATCGCTCATATCCCCCAGACAAGAAGGTCAAAGCCAAGGATATCGATGAGTACAAGCTCAAAGATCACTATCTGGAGTTTGAGGTACAGTAAGCCTAGATGTCACTAAGTTCTTGTTTTAATATCTGCCACCAAAGCAAACACCTCCTAGCAGTTGTGGTAGTGAGCTGGCCTTGTCCTGGCTCCAATTGAGCATGTGCTGATATGACAGGGGTTCTTGTAGCTCCTCACACTTGGGATTTTACTGAAGCACCAAATTAATATCAAAGTGCACGTCAAACAAATCTCCTATAGGAATAGTGTGTCCCTGAGATAAGGTTAGAAAAGAACAGCCGCAGAGGACACATGCCGGGAGGACAGCTGCTTTCCGTGACCCTGAGTTTCTTCCAACAGAGTTTAGGAGGAAGTGAGCTGCAGGGTGATGGGAAGCATCTGCTAGTCCCGCACACCCTTGCTGCTGGTGACATCAGTACCCTCTTCTCCACCCCTCCCCGCCCTGCTTTCCAGAAGGGGATTGATGCCCTGAGTCTTGGCTCATTCACATTCATCTGGTGTTGTCAGTGTGATGATGAGAAAGGCAGCTGATTCCAAAGCAAGCTGAATGCATCTTCCCCAGTGTGCGCTTTGTCTGTGGTTTCTCTCCAGTCAGAGCCAGTCCCCTCCAGCTCTCCCTCTTGACCACCACCTCCAGATTCTTAAAGTATCATTTTCTGAAAATCAAGACAGAGAGAAAAGAGAAAGAAGAGCTGTGTGTGCTGTGAGGTTTTCGTTTCGCACGCGCTCTTCTGACAGGTCTGGTGTTCCTCTTTGCACCTCCAGTCCCTTAGTGTCACTCATTCTTCCTTGTTCCTACTCAATATTGAAATGGGCGTCATCTGAGCACTTGGATCCTGATGCCTCTGTCATAGCCACTGCCTGGTGCCTGCGCTGCGCCTGTCCTGGCTTCTTTATCTCTCATGGGAGCTAGCGGTTGTCTCCAGCTGTCTTTCCTACCTTCAATTCCTCCAAGTGCTTTGCTTTTTGGTTCTGAGGATCAACTTGATTGATAGTGTCACCTGTTTCACAACTGCCCCAGCTCTTCCACCCAAACTCTGCTCCATTTACCCTCCAAAAAGCCCTACACATGAATCTGAGAGGATTTGCCTTTTTCTCCTATCTGGACCATTACTCTGTCCACATGCAGTGGTAACATTTCTGCCTCTCCTCTCCCCCACCATAGATGCACTCCTTCTGAATTCAGCTACTTCTGCCTCCAATGTCCTTCATGTAGTTTTCTTCTTTCTACTTACTTTCTTTCAAAGTAAGGCACAAATCTTTCCTATAGAAATCCCTCTCTAGTCTACCATAAAAAGTCAATCTGTGCTGGAACTCAGCCTAAGTTGGCTCTGTATTAAACTTCCATTAGTCTGTCTCTGTGTCTGAAGTAGATTCCGCAGGCCCCAATGCAGCATGGCAAGACCCTGTACTTGCTTGTTGGAGCTGCTTCCTGAGTTGTGGCATTATATTTAAGATAGACAGCAGAGCCACACACCACTCTTCTCCATGGGAAAGGAGGCCTTGCTCCAGATAGAAAAATCTTCTAGTAGAGCTTGAAAGTTTGTTAACAAAAGCTACTGAAGCCCGACCAGCAAAAGACTTGAAAAATCAATGAAAAGAAAAAGTGAGTAACTCTGCTTTGGCCAGGCTTGTTCATCCTTGGGAAATGTGAGTTCTCAAAAAGCAATCATTATTCTTCACACTTCTGGAGTAACTCGAAACTATTGACTCGGTTTTGTTTCACACTTTCTAATTAAATTCCCGACACCTCTCTCCCCTGCTTCCAGCACTCAGCATCTTCCTTTGAGCCCTTGACTCTGAGAGGAGAGCCTTTCCCCAGGAGTTGGGGCTCTTGCAAGGCCACGAGAAGGTAGCCAGTGCTAGCATAAAAGAGACCAATGTGTGGGTCTTCTGTGGAGCCCTGTTTCTGAAACTGGAGCCCAGAAAGAAGCAGCTGTTTTATTTCCTGAACGCTGAAATTAGACCAGCTTTAGGGAAGTTAGGTGTTGTCCTCATTGTCTCCTCAAGGAACTTGAAGATTGTATTCCAGGACTTCACTCATTAAAGTCAGACTCAGCTATGGTGCCAAGTGTGTCGAATTGCTAAGCTGCATTAACCTGTGTCAATGAGGAAGGTCCAAGTGGCCCTTCCTGCGTGAATGTCATCAGAAGGGCTTTCTGTGAGATGAATAAATACTCTTGGGAAAGTGATTCACTGTTTTTCACTAACTCAGATGAAAATTGAAGTAATGGATCGTGGACAATCTACTGTGCTGAGTTGAGTCACAGAATTGATCTCCTGTGGGTACTTACAGAGGCCGTTGCTCAGCATCTTCTGCTTTGAGCAGCGTTCTTCAAATAGCTCCCTTCTTTCCTCAGGAAAATATAGGGAACTTTCCTGAATAGAATATAGGCCAGTTTGTGTACTTTGCTTACAGCTCTACCCCAGAACCTAGAATATTTGCCAGGTTCTTGATACTCAGCTGCGTGACCAAGTGGAACTTTATCCCTAGTGTATAAAGATAACATCAGAGAAATGAGTGCATTCAGAAGGCTTAGCCTTAATCCTCTCCAGAGGGACAGATGATCTGTGACAGCAAATCCCCTAGCAGGTGAGAAGAAGCATCCTGTCTGCAGGTCCACAGAGCCCTCCTGGTCAGGGACAGGAGTAAGCATTTTCGTGCTTGAAGAAGCAGCATCGTCAAATCCCCTTGATGGCCTTGTACTTAGCATAATGTCAGCAGTCCAGGCAGGGGCATTTTCTTGCCCAGTGGCTTACTTTTGCCACAAAGAAAGTAAACTRCATGTGGAGTTTCTCAACCCCATCCATATCTAATTTAGATGAGACGTGTGTTGATAAGCTGTGGTATATGGTAGGTTAGATGTATCGAATACACATTTGACTTACTTTAAATTTGGTGGACTTGTCAGAACACAGTCCATGTAAGTGGCATGCAAAATGGGGTAGAGAGACTATATTTTGCAGTATGAAAAGAATGTGAATTTTGGAAGCTAAGGCTAGAAATGGAATGCTGTCACTAGAAAGTCCCTCAATCCATGCATTATTAGTAAAAAGAGCTCATTGGCTCATGAGAGCTCCCCTTTACAGGTGGATTGCTATCACTGTCCTCAGCTAGGTTAGTTCCATAAGAAGGGCTTTGTTAGAAAACTAAGCCTGTCCCCAAATGGATAGATCTAGAAAATACCATATTGGGTGAAGTTACCCAGACCCAGAAAGTCAAATATATTATGTACTCACTCATAAGTGGCTTTTAGACATAAAGCAAAGAAAA
>LOJH01057321.1:0-11571 GCA_001685095.1 Ellobius talpinus | reverse complement strand
TAGCATATTCTCCTTTAAATATAAACAAACATTTATAAACAATCATTTAGGGAACTTGGGTGTAGTTCTCTCCAAACTGCTTCCTACTTTTTCTTTGGTGACATAATTTTTGATGAGTGTTCAAGGCAACCTTTAAGGGTCTCTTGGTCCGTCAAGCCACATGAGCCTGGAATTAGTCCACAGATCATCATCTTCTGTGGAAACAAAAGAAGAACCACTTTTCCAAAACAATGTATCTTGAGATCCAAATTTTGAAAAGAAGATATCTTTATAGTATATATGTCGGTTACTTAGCTTCTTCACAGTCAATAAATTCAAAGAAAACACAATAATATACATAATCCAGACTCTCAGCATAATTTCCATCTTTACATGGCTTATTTTCAATCTATTATTTTTTAATATTTATTTTATTTTCTTTATTCCTTTATTCTATGACTCTGTATCTTTATTCTCTGTCTCTTTAAAGACTTTACCTTTTTTATTAAAGCCATTTACTTCCTTTTATAACTGTCTATATTCCTTTTTCTCTCACAAGCCTATGTACATTTATCCAATAATGTGATACATTTAGAGGTCTTTTCCATATGAATTTGTCTATATTGAATATCTGTAATTGTTTCCTGACCAGAAGCACTTATTAAAATGCTAAGTGCTTCTTAAGAATCTAAGCTGCAGCATTGCTAGGGTATTTAAGGCACTGCCTGCTTGTTCCACTCAGTCTAACATGGTGTGAGTCTGTTCACCACCTCTGCAAGCTGTGCACATTACCACAGGTCCATTATGAAGCAGCTCTATGTCAAGCCATTAAGCAGTTTGTAAAAAACTGCTTACAAAAACCGTTTAAATGCTCGGCCTCCTTAAAGAGCCAGAGGTCACGCTAGCAGCATGGCTCAGAAAGCCAGTATTTCAAAATTGTGTGGCTTTTTTTTGCTACCGCTGAGTCAGGAAGACCTCTCCAAAGGAGCTGCTGCACACCACCTGCAAATAACAAGAAGCTGTGTTAAACTCTGTATTTTTTGTCTGTCAGGTATTTTCATGCTCTATCAGGTTGTTAAGTGGATTTAGTTGGCCACATTGACATGCCAACTTGTTACAAGGAAGTCACTTGCTTTTTTCCTGGCTGCTCTACCCTCAAAATAATCCCACGGAAACCTTATTATTTAAATCACTGCTTAGCCCATTAGCTCTATCTTCTTATTTGCTATCTCTTACATATTAATTTAAGCCATCTCCATTAATCTGTGCATCATCACGAGGTCATGGCGTACCAGGACAGTTTCTGCATGTATGTCTCTGGCAGCAGCTCCATGGTTTCTCTCCCCTCTGCCGCCTTTTTTCCAGCATTCAGTTTCGTTTTTCCCGACCTACCTCTATTTCCTACACAGGCCCAAGACAGTTTCTTTATTAACCAATTGTATTCACAGCATACAGAGGGGAAACCCACATCACCGAGGGACTGTTATCCTCATATGAATCCCTCTTTACTAGTTATTGTTGTTTAACAAAGTAGTTGCAAAATTAGTCAAGTTTCTTTTCTAGATTAAATATTCAAGGCAGGAGGAAAATATGAATGTCCTACTAAGATTCATGGTGAAGGCAGGGCTAGCAATGTTCTAAGCATTTCTCCTGTTTAAATTTCTTTCTGGTATTCTTGACAGATGTTCTGTGTTATATTATCAAAACATCTCTGTGTTATTTTTGTGGTGCCTCTGACCTACTTTCAGATAGTGAAGAACTGATCATCTAAACCACTCAACTCATGTCTGATTGTTCCCTGTTACTTGAATCTCTAGATCCATGGGATAGGACCCTCTGACATGGACTCACAAGGGATCTGTACTCATATGTGCATACACCTCAACAATGGTACACACATGAATGGCAATATCATGGAATAGTGATACCTCAGTACCTGCCTCAAGAGATAAAACTCCCCCAATAAGGACAAACATCATAATCTTTTCCAAACAATGCTACAAGGTAAACAGCAAGTTTTCACATATAGACAGTAATGGAGGCCATTTTCTATCAAACTACAAGAGGTGGCAATTAAGAAATTAATGACTACGCTTGTTCCTTCCCAGTAGGGCTGGTGTTGGAGAGCTCCCATTAGCTCAAGTAGACTGTTTCAGGTACTTTTGAATGTGGTTGACAGTTGCATGACTGGGAGAGACTGAGGCAATACTCGTAGTGTCACCAGTATTTATCCCTACTGAATGTACTGGCCTTTTGGCAACCCATTCTTTTTGTATACTTTTGGATACTTTGCTCAGTTTAGATACAGTAGGGAGGGCCTTGGACCTTCCCCAAAGAAACGTGTCTTACCCTCTTTGTGGAGTGAAATGGGGGGGTGGAGAGAATGGGAGGAGGGGAGGAAGAGGCAACTTGGATTGATATGTATATTGAAAAAAGATAGTCTGTTTTCTTTTAAAAATAAGTTAAAATATATAAAAAACAAATTAATGACTATATTCTTCATTTTGAGGGTTGAACCATAATATTTGAAAGATGACAGCAATAATTAAGGAAGGAGAAAAAAGATATGATGCTACTAACAGGGCATACTCATTTTTATTTAAGGTATAAAAATAATCTTTATTTTTGAAATTATGACAAAGCACAAGTATTTATTAGGATAAAGTGAGACTGTACAGATCTGGAGACAAATATTAAGGCATATGAGATATGGGGGGATGCTTTTCCTTTCAAGTCCCCATCTCTGAGTTCTTCCATTTAGAGAGATGGATTGAAAATTATTAAATATGAGGGAAACATGAGTGTCTTAGTTAGGGTTGCTATTTCTTTAAAGAGACACCATGTCCGAGGCAACTCTTATAAAAATATTTAATTTGGGTGGCTTATTTACAGCTTTAGAGGTTCAGTACATTATTCATCATGACAGAGACCACAGTGGTGTGTAGGCAGATAAAGTTCAGGGCTATAGCTGAGAGTTCTACATCTTGTAGGCTACAGGAAGTCCACTGACAGTCACACATGGGAAGCTTGAGCAAAAGAAACCTCAATATCCACCCCTATAGTGTAAGTGTGTCCTTACTAAAACAAGTCCACGTCTCCTAAAAGTCCTGTTCCCTTAGCATGCTCCTTCTCCAACTCTCAGAGCTTGAGTTCCACACTCTAAAAGCTTTATCTTTCCTCCCTAAATTTCCCTCTGTGGATGGAGAATAGCATTAAAGGGGGGATTCTTTGCTTGCTCATTATATCATCCTCTCCCCCCCCCTCAAAAAAAGATAAGAAAGGAATACTGGGGACTCAACAACTTTTCTATTTGGGATTCAGACTTCATTACCAGAGCACTTCATGGAAGAATGGATTTGTTGCTAATCGGAATTTCATTTATTTCATGATGGTGGAAATGGGCACAGGAAGATGAGCACAGCTCTGGAGCAAGGACAGAGATCACACTTCTCAAGTCACCACAATGAATCACAGAAACATGTGGGGCCCAAAGAAACAACAAAGTTTATGCCCACAATACAACCCTGGAACAAGCCCCCAGATCTGAATCCTTTTCAAATATCAATGATGCGAGTTTTAGCCTTCCCATATACCTCTATTCAGGTGAATGTTTCATTCAGGACAAAATGAGGGGAAATGTTGAAAAGACTACTGTTGACAGAGGTTTTTGCCCTTCTCGGTCCCACAGCCATTCAGTCCCAAAGAAACACATGGACGGCTACATTAATTATAAACTGGTTGGACTATTAGCTCAGGATTTCTTATTAACTAACTCTTACATCATATATTAAACCATAATCTTGTCCATGTTGGCCAAATGGCTTGGTACCTTTCATCAGTGAGGCATTCTCATCTTCCTTTGTGTCTAGGTGAGAGCTGCAGACTGAGCCTTTCCTCTTAACATAATTTTTTGTTCTGTTTGCCCCATCTATACTTCCTGTCTGGCTACTGGCCAATCAGTGTTTATTAAACCAGTACAAGTGACAAATCCTTACGGAATACAAGACCATTGTCCCACAGCACTACCTCCCTTTTTTCAAAACAAGAACTCTGAATCTAATCTCCTTTGTTTAGTTTTTTTTCCTGATCATTATCCATAACAACTTGTAACCAACACTCTAAATTAAGACTAACATCCATAATCAATTTTCTTGGGAACATGGGCATAGTTTTCTAGGCAACTTCCTGCTGACTGGCGGCACTGATAATCTTACATGGATCTAAAGAAAATTTATTACTGTCAAGTCCTGACTGGAATATTGTGAGAGGATTGATCATAGCAGCCAGCAGTCTTGATGCTGTTGTGGATGTAGAACTCAGAGGAAACTCTGAAAGAGGTTCTCTGTAATGTTGGATCATCTGGGCCGTCCATTCCTATCAGAGAATTTTCTGGGCATTTTCCTTGGTCAAACCTGATTTTTCTTAACCCAGAATGAATCCACAGCCTCTCATTTCCTCTGAAAACAAAAGCAAAACCTCTTCTCCAAAGTAAGATATCTTTTGCCTGAAAGTATATAGTCAAGATATTTTCAAAATATATATGTTGGATTAATCCAGCAGCATTTATAATCAAGTGTCTTTTATCAACTGTTGCTCCTTCCTTAGTCATCAAGCAACTCAAAGACAACACATTAACATACAGTATCCAGATTTTCTATGTATTTTCCATCTTTATGTGGCTTTATTTGAAACTCTATTTCTGCTGCAGGAGCTCCTTCCACTCCGTCAGCCAATAGCCTTTAAGATACCAACCCACTTGGGTGCGGTTTCTTTGGCTTTAAAAAGCAGCAGTAGCCATGTGCTCCCTCTCTTGCTTCAGACTCTGCTTCCGGCTATCAGACTCTTTTCCTGGTCGTGCAGAGGGCTGTTGTTTAGGATGCTGGTCTGTAACGTTTTCCTTTTATTAATCATAATTCCAAACTGGTGTATGATTGTTTAGTGACTTACTCCTTTACTATTTTTTCTAATTTTATTTTTAATTATTGGCCTTTTGAGACAGGGTTTCTCTGAGTATCTTTAGCTGCCCTGGAATTAACTCTATAGACTAGGTTGTCCTGGAACTCACCGAAATCTGGACTGCCTCTGCCTCTAATGTGCTGGTATTAAAGGTATTTAACACCACACCCAACTACTGACTTTCCCTTTTTTAAGGACTTTATCCTCTTTCTTTTCTCTCCCAAGACTACACATATTTTTAAATGCACTGTAAACCCTTTAGAGGTTTTCTTCATGTGAATCAATCTTTACTGTGTATCTCATTTTTTTCTGACCACATGGGTCTTTAATTTGCTAAGCAATATGGTTAGCATTAAAGTCTTGGCTTTAACAACTGGATCCACCCCATTCCTTAGCTTTCTGCGAGTCTAGCTTTATGGCAGAAGTACTGGCAGGAACCTTGTTTATTGCCACAACTCTTTTTTTGCAGCTAAAGCTGAGTCAGGAAGCCTCTCTTAAATGAGATGCCCTTATGTCTAGCATACAGAGCAGACCTATAAAATGCTGTTATGAAGACGCTGTGCTTAATCACATTCTTTTGTGTCTAGAATTACTTCCCAAGCTCTCTCAGGCTTCATGTAAATGTAATTGTCTACATTGGTGCCATTGCTTGACAGAGGTTTCTCTTATGCCTGGTCCTGAAGCCATTCAAACCCAAAGAAACACACAGAGGTCTACATTAATTATAAACTGGTTAGCCTATAAGAGAGGCATTGTCATCTTGGTTCCTCGGTGTCTGGGTGACAACTTCAGACTGAGCCTTTCCTCTTCCCAGAATTCTCTTGTTCTGGTGGCTCTGGCTAATGGCCAATCAGCATTTAAAAAAACTAGTACAAGGGACAAATCCTTACAGAGTAGAAGACCCACTGTCACACAGGAGACTATTATAGTCAGTCTATATATGGGGGAGAAAAAGGTAAGTGTTTTCAAAAATAAGGGTCACTTGACATAAAATAGAAATGAAGATCCAGGAGACTTGAAGTTGGGTGTTCGTATAAGGTCACATTTATTCAAGGACTGGAAGATGTCCAGACATCAAGACCATGAAAGTGTCATACAGATTCATAGAGTAAAGACACTAGGTTCTTGAGTGGAGAGAAACATTTGGGACTGTGCTCCATTCAGAGAAGAGAAGCAAGATGTGGGTCAGGATTATTGTTGAACAGAAGCAAATTCAGTTAAAAGAGATGGACAGACTTTTGAATGGCCTAACTGAGTGTGGGGACTTTTTGCTAAGATTAGGAACATTTGAGGTTTTAAAAGAGAAGAGTAGTGAAGAATTCTCAGGAGCATGAAACGAGAGACCATCTTTTTCAGGATGAGGTTTCACCAGGGTAGTTATTCCTTCAGAAGGTGGTCTAGCAGCAATTAGACCCACAAGAGTAGAGTTGGCAGCAGCAGGGGTGGCAGCAGGTTGTCCTGCAGCAGGTGGTTTGACAGCAGCAAGGCTTGCAGCAGCATGGGCCACAACAACACTGCATCGCGTTACAGGCTGGAAGGGCTGTGTAGGTTTGCAGAAAGGTGGATCGGACTGTGGTTTGGAAGCCACCTTGCCAAGGTCTGCTTTTATACCCTGCTGAGGGGCCTCCATCCAGTGATTTACTTGTAGACAAATTATCAAAGGAGGCAATATACACTGCGTGAGTCAAGATTAAGTTGGAACCTAACCACACCTTCATACTTGTGATGTGTTAGGCATCACTGGCAACTGATGGCCTCTGAGCCCAATGGGAAGTTCTTTGGGTTTCTCTGGCTTCCAAGGGAACAGTCACCTGACATTCTCCTGCCCTACACCCCGTGTTTCAGAGTTGGTTTTGTGGGACATCCTGCCTCCCTTAGAGTGTCACGTCTCATTAGTCTGATGGCTCACACATAATGGGTCAGATGGCTACAGAGAGCATGAGTGTGGAAGGACATTGGCATGAGCACACAGAGGTCTGCAGGTCCTGGCCCTATCCTAGATGGATGCCATGGATAAACATGAAGTACAATGGAGCTCTGTTGGGATAATGCTAATGACAAGACAGTAGAGAAACCCAATCCATGTGATTCCTCTCAATGAAGGGAAGGCATCCCAAGCAAAGCCAGAGGATGGTGACAGGCTAGGTGGCGTGAATACCGAGGTTAATTTCTCAACCCACACGAATGATATACAGTCTGGCCTTACACCATAGGGTCGGTCTGTTGTGTGAAGTGTAGGAAGTGAAAGCAAATAGAGCCTTTAAGGTCCTTGAGCAATGGGTGTTGGAGGCATTCATAGAGTACATCCCTATTGCAGTCATAAAGTATGTGGGTCCTCTTGGGGCAGTCCCAGATGACCTCCAGCATCTCTAGGTGAACTGGGGTTCTTCAGTACTCTAACTTCAACAGCCTAAGGAGCCTTTCACTAAGGAATCACCCTTAGCACGGGTGTCCATTATTTCCATCAAGAGAAGCTCTAGACAGCCCTGTGAGATGCATCAGATGAGGATGAGAGGGTATGGAACCTGAGAAGAGCATCTGGGCCCTGCCCCAGCTCTGTTATGGGAAAGAGTCCATAGTAGGGAAATTAGGGCATTCTCCACAGACTGCATCATCTGCAAACAGATAATAAACACTGGAAGTCAAAAGAATTGCCCTTTCTCAAGAGCACTGGACAGATTCTTGCTATTTCAGGAGATGAAATTGTTTCTGTCCATGGAAGGATCTGTCTTCTGAGCTCTGACTCTGCTGGTCAGCTTCACCAGGACAGGATCTCTCCAGAAAGAGATCACAGCTTTGGGGAGACCACAGCAATAACTAGATGCAAGTCATGGGAAATTTGGAAAACCATGGCATTGGATGGACTGCCTTACATCCTATGTTCCATACAATGATGATTCCAAAGATCTTCATAAGAACTCTTGGAACCCTACCAATGGGACTGTTGGTCCGGACATCCTTAGTTGCTGTAGAGCCATCTGATTCCCTTAGAATTGATGATTGATGTTCACAGCACCCAACTCGTCCTCACAGAATGCATGCCTGGTACTGAAATGTACCTGAATTTCGCCTCATGCTCTTTAGGTCATATGTCTGGACTCTATGGGAATCAAGGTACACATGTGTACATGCAATCACATACATATATCCATTTTTATGGAGCAAGATATGTCTGCATAAGTGGCAGGATGAAGTGAAGGAATCACCTGGCAATTTAATGGACTGAGCACCAAACTAAGATGTTCTCCAATAATTTCTTTACACTAAGAGTAGAGAGGATGGGAACCAACCATCAGGCAAAACACTGAACAGCTGTCCCCCTGATCCATTCATGTGATGTATGCTCCTCTGTGTAAATCAAGCCTCTGTCATCTTGTAAATCAAGCACAGTTTTCGTGTCATGAATGTCAGGCATCTCTGGTGGTATTCTGCATGTGTCCCATAAGTGGAGGATTTTCTTGCAATCCCCTCACTTGGCATTGGATGACCAAAGGGACAGTGATTAAAAGGTGTGGGTAAGTATACCAGAACTTCCATTGGCATATGATCTTGTCATAATGAAATGTCCTGCTCTGTCATATCAATATTTATAACAGCATTAATTCTAATTAAAAGGCCAAGGACGTGAACACAGTTTGCAGAAATAACACTGTGCACATTTGGAAGATAGAAGCCAGCCAGCGATTGTTCACCATGTCGGTGAAGAGATAAACTCAAAAAATTGGCAGATCATTATAGAACTCCCCAAATGTTAAATATCACATGATTACTAGGATAATTCTAAGATAAGGAGCATGGCATCATGGATTGTTTTATGGTTAGAAGTTCACACAGAGGTAGGAGGGTTGACCTTAAGTCACTTGTGCTGTTGAAATGGGTAAAGATATTGGATGGGCTAAGAGCAGATAAAGAAGGACTGGAAGGCACGAAAAGAGTCCAGCTTAGAGCCAAACACCAAGAAGGTCTAACTTGGGCTGAGCAGAGAGTGGCCAAAGCAATTCACACCTTGGGTGACAGAGCTGGGGACAGCAATGCATCCAAATGGTAGGGAAGATGAGTTGGTGGTCCTTCTCCAATTCTCACTGTTCCACGACCTAATGAATTGAACTGCCTTCACACTATATCTTCCTCCATGTTCACAGAATGGCACTGAAGCATGATTCTGGTCATGGTCCTCATGAAATCCATTCCTAATATGAGAAAGATAGAAAAAGTGTAGCTGGGGACTCAAGTACTTTTGACTATTGCTCAGTTGAGATTTCACTGCCAAGGATTCAAATAGAAGAATGGATTAATCATGAATAACGATGGCAAAAACTGGAAGATATGTACCTTATGGTGGTAAGAATTCTTGCAGGGACTAAGGGAGTCTCTGAAATAATGCCATGGCTTGTACACCTAAAGACACCACAAGGACGAAGCGATGTAAGAGAGAAAGTCCTGGGCCTCTGAAACCTTCAGCAATCCCCACCAATCCACCATAGGAGCAAGAACCCAATTCCTAATCCTTCCCAGAGAATTCTACCATGGGAGATGGAGGCCTTCAATATACCTCTCTTCTGGGGGCACTGTTCATTCAAAACAGCTGGGTGATGATGGTGAATAGGCTACTGTGGTCAGTGTATTCATGGTAGAGGGATGATGTGTTTCCCCAAATCAGGGTACATGACATGAATGAGAAATTAAGACACTTGAGACTTAGAGTTGGGTGCTTGTATAGCATCACATTTATTCAAGGGGAGGAAGATCTCCAGGTGTAAAGACCCCAGCAAATGTCTTATACGTTGATAGGTAAAAGATACGAGTTTCCTGAGTGGAGAGAAGCATTTGGGGACATGTTCCATTCAGAGAGGTGAAGCAGGATGTGTGGTAGCATACTTGTTGAAGAAAAGCAGCTTCAGTTCGAAGAGACAGACAGACTTTTTGAAGGGCCTACTTGGGTGTGGGTGTGGGGACAGTTGCTCTACATGAGGAGCATTTGAGGCTGTAAGTGAGAAAACCAGGGAAGGTTGCCTAAGAGTATGAAGCACAAGGGCATCTTTTCCAGGCTCAGGAGTCCCTAGGGTAGCTGTTCCTCCAGCAGGGGATCTAGCAGCAGTTGGACCCACAATAGCAGGGTTGGCAGCAGCAGGGTCGGCAGCAGGTGGTCCTGCAGCAGGTGGTCTGGCAGCAGCATGGCTGGCAGCAGCATGGGCCACAACAACACTGCAACGTGTCAGAGGCTGGAGGGTCTGTGTGGGTTTGCCAGAAGATGGGTTGGACTGTGGTTTGCAAGCCACTTTGCACAGTTCTGCTTTATACCCTGCTGAGGGGCCTCCATCCCATGATTGACTAGTAAACAAATCATAAAATGAGGCAAGACACTCTCCATGAGTCAAGATGAAGTTGGAGCCTAATCACACCTTCGTACCTGTGATGTGTTAGGCATCCCCGGCAACTGATGGCCTCTCAGCCCAACGAGAATGGCTTTTGGGTTTCTTTAGCTTCCAAGGGAACAGTCACCTGACATTCTCCTGCCCTACACCCTGTGTTTCAGAGTTGGTGTTGTGGGATATCCTGTCTTCCTTGGAGTGTCACATCTCATTAGTCTGATGGCTCACACATAATGGGTCAGGTGGCTACAGAGAGTGTGAGTGTGGAAGGACATTGGCATGAGCACACAGAGGTCTGCAGGTCCTGGTCCTGACCTAGATGGATGCCTTGGATAAACATGAAGTGCAATGGAGTTCTGCTGGGATAATGCTAATGACAAGACAGTAGAGAAACCCAATTCATGTGATTCCTCTCAATGAAGGGAACTCTTCTCAAGCAAAGGCAGAGGATGGTGATAGGCTAGGTCCTATGACTACCAAGATTAATTTTCCCAACCAGGTGAATGACAGACAGTCTGGTCTCAGACCTTGTTTTCAGTCAGTTGTGTGAAGTGTGGAAAATGAAAGCCAATATAGAAGGCTTTCAGGTATTTTAGCAATGAGTGTTGGGGGCATTCATATAGTACATCCATATTGCAGAGTCATAAAGTGCATGGGTTCTCTTGGGGCAGCCCCAGATGACCTCCAGCTTTTCTAGGTGAACTGCGGTTCTTCATGACTCTAACCTCAATAGCCTAAGGAGCCTTTCGCTAAGGAATCACCCTTAGCACAAGTTTCCACAAGTTATGTCAAAAGAGAAACTCTAGACAGCCCTGTGAGAGGCATCAGAAGAGGATGAGAGGATATGGAACCCAAGAAGAGAATCTCGGCACTGCCCCAGCTCTGTTATGTGAAAGAGTCCATCGAAAGGAAACTGGGTCATTCTCTGCAAACTGCAGCATCTGCAAACAAATACAAACACTGGAGGCAGCGTGTACCAGAAGATCCATCGGAGGGGTGAGTGTGTTCCTGACTGGCGGCAGAAGCAATGGAAAGGGAGCACAAACATTCCTCAACCCCCTAACCTCTCTGGTCATTCGCAGGGGCTTCTCTCCCCGGCTACTACCTCTATCTTCCTATCCCATCCCAGCTTGCACCCAGGCTCCCCTTCCCTTCTTTGGGGCCAGAAGATCCCTGAGCTCAGGCTGTTTTGGGGCTGGGATGGGGTGGAGAGTACAACCAGCTGGAGTTCCTTTGTTTCACTAAGCCTGCAGGCAGCAAGCTA
>LOJH01057318.1:0-11851 GCA_001685095.1 Ellobius talpinus | reverse complement strand
ACTATAGGAGACAATAGACATTATCTGCTTCTGAGAAAAGAAGTCACCAAAAACAACTCAAAATCTCCAATAGTTCATATAAGTTGTTGGTAATCTAAAGTAGTAAAAAATAGGAACTTCACGTAAAATAATAAGAAATAAATGCAGTCATTCAAGTTTCTGAAAGAGTATTTTATGCAGCTATATTAGTTAAAAAGGAATCTTAGAATGACTAAATTTTTATATTTGAAATTACAATTTAATTACATTTTTTCTTCTCTTTCCTCTCACCAAACTCTGATATAGAATCCTCCATTCTCTTCTAATCCATGACCTCTCTGTTTTGTACTAATTGTTATTCATATATATATTCAGTTATAATCTGTTGAGTTCATTTGTGACATATGTTTGTTCTCAAGACTGACCAATTGGTATGCTCCTTTCTTCGAAAGACTACCTCTCCAATCTCAGCTTTCTTCAATTTTCTATAGTTGTTTCTTTTTGCTTGAAACATTGTGGAATTTTCCCCATTCAGTTTGGCATGTACATCTTCAAAATACTCCTGTACCTAAGGCTCAGGTATCATTGCTGAAAAATGTGGTGAAAAGACAGAAGAAAAAACTAGAGGATAAGGAAATTTGCTTTAAGACTGTGTCTCCTAGTACTGTCAGAGCTACACCCATAAAGCCTTGCCAACATTACTGATATGAGTTGGAATAGGAATATGAGAATATTGAAAATAAGCCTTTGAAATTCTCCTTTTTTGAAATTGTACAGGAAAATTATAGTAACAATATAAATATATTCATCAAATGTGCATTTCAGGTTACACAGAGCATTTTCAGCCTGTCAAGGAAGAAATAAAGAAATAAATTAAAAGCTTCCTAAAATTCAGTAAAAATGAAAGCACAACATACCCAGACCTATGGGACACTATGAACGCAGTGCTAAGAGGAAACTATGAAACACTAAATGCCCACATAAATGACATGGAGAAATTTCACACTAGCAAACTAACAGCACACCTGAAAGCTCTAGAACAAAAAGAAGCAAACTTACCATGGAGGAGTAGATGACAGGAAATAATCAAAACGTGGGCTAAAATCAATAAAATTGAAAGAAAGAGAACAATACAAAGAATCAATAAAACAAAGAATTGGTTCTTCAAAAGAAAAAAACCCAACAAGATAGATAAACCTTTATCCAAACTAACTAAAAGGCAGAGAGAGAATATCCAAATCAACAAAATCAGAAAGAAAAAGTGGTATATAATATAATAACCAATTCTGTGGAAATCCAGAGAATCATTAGGTCATACTTCAAAAACATGTACTCCACAAAATTGAAAAATCTAAAAGAAATAGTCGATTTTCTGTGTAGGTACCACATCCCCAAATTAAAACAAGATCAGATTAAAGCTTGTAAGTAGTCCTAAATCCCCTAAGGAACTAGAATCAGTCATCAAAATCTCCCAGCTTCCCCGCCCCCCAAAAAAATCCCAGGGCCACAGGATTTCAGCACAGAATTCTCTCAGAATTTCAAAGAACGAATATCAACACTTCTCAAAGTGTCCCATATAGTAGAACCTGAAGGAACATTGACAAACTGTTTTTATAAGGCTACAGTTAAACTAATGGCAAACCACATGAAGATACAGCTAAGAAAGTGAGAGTGCAGACAAATTTCTGTTATGATTGCTGATGCAAAAATACTCAATAAAATACTGGCAAACTGAAACCAAGAACACATTAAAAAATCATCCACCCTGATCAAGTAGGAAATGCTTGATCAAGGGATCAAGGGATGGTTCAACATATGAAAAATCAGTCAATGTAATCTATAATATAAACAAAGGAAAGAAGAAAACTCACATGATCATCTTATTAGATACTGAAAAAACCTTTGGCAAAATCCAACCCCTCTTCATGGTAAAAAGTTCTTGAAGATATCAAGGATAAAAAGAACATTCCTAAACATAATAAAGACAGTATAAAGAAAGGCAGCATCCCACATCAAAATAAATGAAGAGAAACTCAAAGCAATTCCACTAAAATAAGGAACAGGAGAAGGTTGTCTAATCTCTCCATATCTATGCAATACAGTACTTGAAGTTCGAGCTAGAACAATAGGACAACAAAAGGATATCAAGAGGATACAAATTGAAAAGGAATATGTCAAACTTGGAGTATTTGCAAATGATAATTTATATAAGTGACCCCACAAATTCTACCAGTCAACAGATATAAATGATAAACACCTTCAGTAATGTGGTAGGGTAGAAGATTAACTCTTAAAAAATTCAGTAATCCTCCTATATGCAAATGATAAATGGGCTGAGAAAGAAATCAGAGAGACATCACCCTTTGCAATATCCACAAATAACATAAAATATCTTGGGGTAATTTTAACAAAACAATTGAAAAACATGTATGACAAGAACTTTAAGTCTTTGCAGAAAGAAATTGAAGAAGATATTGGAAAATTGGAAGATCTCCCATGTGCTTAAATAACTAAGATAATATAGTAAAAATGGCAATGTTTCCTAAAGCAGTCTACATATTCAGTGTAATCCCCACAAAAATATCAACACAATTCTTCACAGACCTCAAAAGAGCAATACTCAATTTCATATGAAAAAAACAAAAATCTCAGGATGGCCAAAAAAGTCCTGTACTGTAAAGGAACTTCCATAGGTATCACAATCACTTATTTCAAGCTCTATTATAGAGTTATAGTAATAAAGATAGCTTGGCATTGGCGTAGAAACAGATGCATGGATCAATTGAATCTAATTGAAGTCGCTAACATTAATCCACACACCTATGAACACCTGACTTTTGACAACGAAATAAAAGTTGCGCAATGGAATAAAGAAAATATCTTCAACAAATGGTACTTGCATAATTGGATGCTCACATGTAAAAAAATACACAAAGATCCATATCTAGCGCCATGCACAAAACTCAAGTCCAAGTATGTCAAAGACCTCAATATAAATCCAGTTGCACTAAACCTGGCAGAATAGAAAATGGGAAATAACCTTGAATACATTGGCACAGGAGACCACTTTCTAAACATAACACCAGAAACACATACAATGAGAGCACCAATTAATGAATAGATCCTCCTAAAACTGAGAAGCTTCTGTAAGTGAAAAGACATATTCAATAAGTCAAAATATCAGCCTACAGAATGGTTAAACTTTTTCACCAAAACTCATATCTGACTGAGGGCTGATCTCCAAAATATATAAAGAACTCAAGAAATTAGACATTGAAATACCCAATAATCCAATTAAAAATGAGATACAGATATAATCAGAAAATTCTCAACAGAAGAATCTCAAATGGATGAAAAACTTTCAAGGAATTTCTCAACATCCTTACCCATCAGGAAAATGCAAATCAAAACAACGTTGAGATACGATTTTGCATCTGTCAGAATGGCTAAGATCTAAAACACTGATGAGTGTCTATGTTGGAGATGATGTGGAGTAAGGGAAATACTCCCCTGGTGGGGCTGCAAACTTCTGTCACTCTGGAAATCAGTCTGATGGTTTATTGTAGTGCCATTTCATTTGTATTTTAATAAATAAAGCTTGCCTGAAGATTAGATAGTAAAATAGCCTCACTGTTCATCCTTACAGACCAGACAGTGATAACATGCTCCTTTAATCTCAGTAGCCACAATACTTGCCATAGAAACAAGGCAGTGATTGTTTTTAATTTCAGTGGTACACACCTTTAATCCCAGGCCTAAAGAGAATTTTAAGACTGGAGGAGACAGCTCAGTCACTGTCTCATTCAGAGACCTGGAAGCAGGATTGCCATTTTGGATTGAGGTAGAGATAAGACCCACTGGCTGGCTGTTTTGTTTTTCTGACATTCATGTTGAATCCCAATTTCTCTCTGAATTTTTATTAATTCAGTTTATTAAAAAAATTGGATACTAACCTACCTCAAGACCCAGACATACCATTATTTGGCATATACTGAAAAAATGTTCAGTCATACAAGAAAGCTTTCTCAAAATTGTTCATAGCAATATCATTCATAATAGCCAGAACCTGCAAAAAAACTAGATGGCCCTCAACTGGTAAATGGATAAAGAAAATGTGGTACATTTACACAATGGAGTATTAATAAGTAGTAAAAACAATGGCATCATGATTTTTTTAAGCAAATGGAGAGACCTAGAGAAAATCACCTTGTGTGAGGTAACCAAGACCTAGAAAGACAAACCTGGTCTGTACTCATTTATAAGTGCATATTAGATGCAAATCAAAGGATAACCAGGCTGTAATCCACAATCCCAGAGAAACTAGGTAAAAAAGGAGGGCACTAAAAGGGGCATATGTGGAGGGCTCCAGGAAGGGGAAATAATTAAGATTTCCTGGGTAAACTGGGAGTGGGTAGAAGGGAGGGACTGGTAATGAGAACATGAGGCATCAAGGTCCTGAATTTGGGGAGGGATGAAAGAGAACAATGAAAGAGATATCTTGATAGAGGGAACTGTTATGTGGCTCAAGAGAAACCTGGTGCTAGGGAAATTCCTAGGGTTCCACAAGAATAGCCCCAGCTAAGAACCCTGGAAATAGTGGGGAGGGTACCTGATTGGCCTGTCCCTGTAATCAGATTAGTGACTATCCTAAGTGTCATCATAGAACCTACATCCAGTAACTGATGGAAACAGATGCAGTGACCTACAGCCATGCAGCCAAGCACTGGGTTGAGTTCCTGGACTTCAGTGGAAGAGCAGGAGAGATCATATGAGCAAGGGAGGTTCAAGTTCATGATTGTAAAAACCACAGAGATAGCTGACCCTAGCTAGTGGGAACTCATGGGTTCTAGACTGACAGATGGGCAATCTTCAAGGAACTGAACTAGGCCCTCCAAATGTGGGTGACAGTTCTGTGGCTTGATATGTTTCTTTGGCCTTTGGAAGTTGAACCAGGACTTATTCCTAATGCATGAACTGGTTTTTTTGAGACCATTTCCTATTGTGAGATACTTTGTTCAGCCTTGAAGCAAGGGGGAGTGGTTAGTCCTGCTTCCACTTGGTATGACAGACTCTGTTGACTCCCCATGGGAAGCCTTACTCTCTCTGAGAAGTGGAAGGGGTATGATCAGGGGAGTAGAGAAGGCAGGAAGGAGGAGGGAGGGGGAACTGGGATTGGTATATAAAATGTAAAAACTTTCCTTAAAATGTAAAAACTTTATTTACATAATATATATGGTCTCAAATGATTATTAATATGTAATATGATTATACAATAATGCTAAGATATTTCTTCAAATGGAACACAGATAATGGAAAATAGTTTATTAATGTGAAGCTGGGACATAATTTCCAGATCATAGAACAAACAGAGATATATGAAAATTTAGGGGAAAAATTGACGAAAATGCTTATAAAAGTTTAATTTACCTAGGCAAAATCATTTTAAACTGCTCATTATTAATATTTGTAATTAGAAAATCATGATTGAATATGCATTAGAAAGGTAAAATATCAAGTACTGGAATGTATTCTTACCCGCCAAACAATTGTGATAGTAACAGGGACCATAAGAGAAAACCTACAAAAATTTCAAATGACTAAATATTGAAAAATCAGTAAATAATAGAGAATGAGATGCACTGCATGAAAGCTCAAAATATGACATATGGTTACATTATTTCCTACAAAAGAACATTTAAAACTAAGTTACAAGCAAGAACTAAAAGTTAATGAACTTAATCAAAATGTTAAGTCATTCACAGTTAAAAATATCACTAGATTCACTGTATTGATACGAGTAATCACAAATTCATCTCACAAGTAAAACATCATTTCCATACAACCACTTTTATCTAAATGTGTTGCATTAAGTGATATGGAACTGGTGAGGTAAAAGTAAAAAGAGTACAGATTTCTTTGTCAAAATGCCATAAAACAGAATTGAGTGGTAAAAATTATACATGCATTTCTAAGAACCTTATTTTATGATAAAAATTAAATCTTAAGTGTTGTGGAATATTTAAATCTTAAGTGTTGTGAAATATTTAACTAGACAAAGATGTGTTGCATTTGTTTATCTTGTGGAATATTTAATTATGCTAAGTTCTGTTACATTTATTTCTGTTGCCTATGATAATGATGTAAGAAGGACTAAAGAGGAGAATATGGGAAAAAGAGAGGGATGCACCTGAGGCCGGAAGCCAGGCAGCCTCCAGCCAGTTAGACATGAGAAGCAGTGAAAGTACAGAAAGAAATAAAAGTAAAACGTCCCTAGGCAAAACATAGATGAAAAGAAACAGGTTAAGTAATAAGATTTAGAGGGACAAGCTTAACTTAACACTGAGCATTCATAACTAATAAGAAGTCTCTGTGTCATGATTTGGGAGCTGATTGGTGGCCTATAAGAAATTCTGGTACATTTAAGTGTGGCATATATTTAAAAATGGAATTGTTTAGATGAATAGATTGAAAAAGTTACAGAATAATGCCAAACTATACCCAGAGTTGTGTTAAGAGAGTTCACTAAAGCCATTTGACATCATAATCTCTACTGTCATATTTCAAGAGCTTAATGAGAAATTACTTTTTCTTACTGGTACTTCTTCATGCAGCTCATATTAGGATCTTCATTACTTTATTTGTCTAACTGTTCTTTTGGTTGCCGTTCTGTGTATAAATGTCACCAATATTCTTGAAATTTATGCTGTAGGTGCAATAAGGCACTTCTGAACATGGTGACTTACTGGAGGTCAAAAACTTCTCTGGTTCCATTCCACTCATTATTTGCTTCCTGGGGACACTCTATTGTTTGGTAGTTATGTCTGCTATTGTAAACAGCTATTGCATTGCAAGGCAAATTAACCCTGAATATTTTAGTCCAATATCTATCAATCCATTTTCTGCATTGTTTCCAAGATGATTTCAATTTGAGAAGTCACTTCCAGATTTCACATTCTTCCTTGGGATTTCATTCTCTGTATTGTACAGTCCAGATCCTTTAACTGAACATACAAGACTCAACCTGTTATAGTGTTTTGCATAATATTCTCTGCTTATTTCTACACTTGCTCATTCTTTCCTGAGTTATTTTTGCTCTAGCTCTGCCCAATGCATTTGAGTTTACTTCTGTTTTGAATGACAATTTTGTTAATTAATGTGCAGATATTATCATGGTAAATTACAAGAAATTTGATGGAAATATTTTCAGAGGACATTGTCAGGGATATGGGATTTGTCAGGGTTATGACAAAGAAGTAATTTACTAATATGTACAGGATTTCTACAAATCAGGAGAAAGTATAAGAGAACTCACCAAAGATAGTGTGGATTAAAGAGCATGAAAATATAATTAACAGATAAAGAAAACAAATCACAGATAAACAAACAGGGAAAAGGGAAAAATACATAACAAATTGTAAATTACCAAATTGTAAACAATCATGTTTTACTTTATTTAAAAAATCATTTACAGGAAATTTTTAATTAAAAAAAGGGACAGGAGCCAGCCACCTGCCTTTCTGGATAGGGAGCTAAGGTGGGAGAATGTGGCCGCTTCTGCAGCAAATGTGCTCTCCAGGGAGGGCAGAGGAGATGCCTTGTCACCCACCCAGAGTTTACTGGAGCAGATAGTCCTCTAAGCCTCAAAATGTGAGGTGGTAGGAGGAGCATCACATAGAGGGAGGTGGGGCAAAGGATTTAAGATGAAAGTGGGAGAATTTCTTTTGCCTGCTTTTGGGACCATTTTCCTATGGGGATGGGAGACTAGGAGTAGAGGAGGGAGGGGCAAAGTGTGATCTTGGATGTAATATATGAGAGAAGAATAAATAAATACATACATAAGCAAAAAAATAATAATTTACAAAACAACCTGAGTAGTATGTCTTTTTCCAGTAAACTCCATGAATCAGATTAGTTTCCCAATTGATAGAAGGAAAATATGTTGAAAAAAGATATCTTTCCTTACATTCAATTACTCACTATATAGTTTTCTAGTGGATTCCCTGTCCACAGTAGTGTACCAGATTTTCTGTTTGGGACACCAACTGGCTCCCAAATATTATTAGTTATGAATACTCATCCTTAGCTTAGTTTTAATTTTAATCTATTTCTCTTTGTCTATGTTTTGCCTTAAGGCTATTTACCTTTCTTTCTATATGTTTTACTATGTATTTACTGGCTGCCAGGTGCCTGGCTGGCCCCAGGCATCTCCCTCTTTTTATTCCTATTATCTCCTCTCTTCTTCTTCATTCATTTTCTCAAGCTTAGATTTCTCTTCCTATTTATTCTGTCTTTTCACCAGCCCCACCTATCCCTTTCTCTGTGTAACTATTGGCCATTCAGCTTTTTGTTAGACAAATCAGGTGCCTTAGGCAGGCAAAGTGAAAGAGCAACACATCTTTTCATAATTAAACAATGCAACATAAATAATCATAAAATATCCTTACATCGTTAAAAATGCTACAAAAATGTAATACACATTTACACAGTTAAACTAATATTCTTCAGCATAAACAAATGCCACACATCCTTATATAATTAAATATTCCATAATACAATATATCCTATATATATCAGGTAATGGCCTAACAACTTTATTTGGACTTGTATTAGTAACTTTTCTATTGTTATAAGATACCATGACCAAAGCAACTTATAAATAAAAGTGCTTGCTCATAGTTTACAGTTTCATAAGCTTAGAGTCTGTGACCATCATGGTGGGAACCATGTCAGTAGAAAGGCATAACTCTGGAACAGGAAATGAGAATTTACATCTTGGTCCACAACCAACAGGCAGAAAGGGACTCAAAATGATGAGAGTCTTTAAAATCCCAAAACTCACTCCAAATTGCATACATTTTCCAATAAAGCCACACCTAATTATCCTTTTTAAACATTTCTCCCAATTTTGGAACAAGTATACAAACATGTGATATGGGATGTCCTTCTGTATAAGTGTTGCTTTATTGGCTGATGAATAAAGGTATTTTAACCAATAGCTTAGCAGAGTAAAGCCAGGCAAGAAATCTGAACAGAGATATAGAAAGAGAGTAGGTCAAATCAGGGAAATGCCATGTAGCTGCCAAAGGAGACAGACACCAGATGCTTACTCATAAGCCACAGCCTCATGCTGATACACAGATTAATAGAAATTATTTAATTTAAGATGTAAGAGTTAGTTAATAAGAATCCTGAGCTAATAGGCCAAACATTGTTGTAATTAATATGGTTTCTTTCTGATTATTCTAGTATGGGTAGCCGGGAAATGAAAGAGCAGCCTCTGATTACACACATGAGCCTATGGGTGTTATACTTACTCAAATTACCAAAGGACTTATTACTTTAATCTTCATAGCAAAGCCCATGAGGCAAGTATTGTAATTATGTACATTTTATAGTTGAAGAAATTGAATATCAGAAGCATTACATAACCTTAAAATGTATAACTAATAAACGGGATAGTAATGTCATCTTCTAATGGAATGATTAAAATGACTTATCATTAAACTGCTTTATAGTTTTATGCTTCATAAACGTTTGTCATTTTAAAAGATAATATTCTTTGTTAAACATTTATTATAGATAAAAATAAGTTGTCACCACTTATTGAGCTCCTATTATATACCCCAACATTAATTTAAGCATCATATAACATTTGAGATGATTATTGGCTGTTTTTTATGAGGATAAATAAAATGAACCCTAAAGATTCATGTAACATGTATATAGTCATTCATTATAACTGTTGACAAGGACAGAATTCAAATCAGGTGTATTCTATTCCAGGACTGTATGATTCTTACATATCTGTAGCACTGGTGCTTATTTACACATAAATCACATGAGTCCATCTATTCAAAAACTCTACTGACTTCTTGTCAAACTTGAAATGAGACTTCTAATCATTACTATAGTCTAAAAGGGTCTCTCCCTTTCCTGAATCTTGCTAATTTCACCATCTTTAGCTGTTATTTTTTTTCTCATTGTTGAACTCTATGCTTTTTGCTATGGCATGAATACAGTAGGCACACATTCACCTTAATGACAATGAACTTGTTCTCTTTGCCTCAAATACTTTTGATCCAGGTTTCAGCATTACTCATTATTTCACTTGATTCTAGGACTTGTTGTACTTAATCAGATAGAGCTGCTATTACCACCATATCTAACACATACCATTCACTTTTTAAAACTTTATAGTGAATCACTCTCAGGAATTCATTTAGGAGTTGAATTGCTTTTTGTCTGTACTTGACATTAAATTGTATGTCCTAGGAAGCTATTGTGTTCTTACATAATAAATGGTTTTAAGCTTCTTTTTTTTCAAAACAGAGTTTTTCTGTAGATTTGGAGCCTGTCATGGAATTAGCTCTTGTAGACCAGGCTGGCTTTGAACTCACAGACACCTGCCTACCTCTGCCCCACAAGTGCTGGGATTATAGGCATATGCCACCACTGCCAAACTTATTAAAATCACTACAGTTTCTACATTCCAGGTGTTTAAGTTTCACATTGTAGCTTGAAATTAGGAAAGGAAAATATATAATTAAATGAGTATGAAACTGAGAATACTTCATTTCAATAAAGCTATAAAAGCATGAAATAGACATGAATTCACATTTGGCTATTCATTTGTTAATTTCCAGAACAGATGTTAGCTTCATAAAATATGAGACATGATCCCAAATATGGTAGTAAATATAATTATTAAGGGTTTCAATAAAGTAAGCTTCTGAATATTCAACAACCAAAAGTTAATTGAAAGGTAAGTAGTAAATGAATCAAAGATGTTTTAAGCAAAATTTGTCTGTTTTGCATCACATTATTTCACTTTAATCTTGAATATGAAGACACAATATGGACATATGGAATTATATACAACTTCATGTTATATATAACTGTAAGAAACTATGCCTTTGTCTCAGATTTGAAGCTGTTGTGTTCCACAAAAATTATAGAAAATAAGGAATTTTAATATTTTCTTTCTTCCATTCTCCAGTATAGAGACATTATGTTAGTCTATCCTTCTGTTGTATTTTGTTAGAATGTTTTATTTTTCTAGCTTGTTATCTGAGCTGTTGTTTGGAATATAAAATATTAATTTGAATAAGTATTGGAGATGTTGTTTCCTTCAGTAGCAAATATTCAGTCAAGATAAAATTCTTTATGTAAAAATAAAAGTCACATACACCTAATTATTATCCATAGTTGCTTAAATATTTAATAAATCATAAATTTCCATAAATCAGATTTTATGATTTATTTTCAGTACTTTTTATTTTTGTAATTATGTACCCTGGGATGCTAAAAGTTTCTCTGACAAAAATGAGTAGAAAGTGAAAAATGAATAAGATGATCTAGTACAGAACAGTTTTTAGAACAAGTTGACTTTTCAAGAGATCAAATTAACCATGACTTTTAGAGCTGAAGTTTGAGAAGCAGAATTTTGCTTCCATATTTGATTATTTGGAAATTCCATGAATTATGTCACACTCTGATGTATCATGAAGGGAGCCTGCTTTCTGGGGTTTATGTCCTTCCTTGTTCCCACAGCTGTTTAGCCCCAAAGAAAATCACACAGAGATCTCTATAAGTTNNGGACTGGGAGGAATCAACTTCCTCTTTCCCAGAATTCTCCTGTTCTCATTGCATTATTTCTACTTCCTGTCTTGTTTTCCCTCCCATACTTCTGCCTGGCCAATGAGCCTTTATTTAAAACATGATGGACAGAATACAGAAAATTCTCCTGCACCACTTCCCCCTCTTTTGTTTATATAATTTATTTAAATATTGAAAATTTCCACCTCCTCCCATTTTCCTCCCCCTCCTCCCATTTTCCTCCCCCTCCCCCATTCCTCCTCCCCCTCCCTCTCCA
>LOJH01057317.1:309-11572 GCA_001685095.1 Ellobius talpinus | reverse complement strand
TGGGAGCATGGGGACCATGGGAGAGGGTAGAAGGGGAGGGGAGAGGAAGGGAGAGGAGTGGAGACAAATATATAGCTCAATAAAAACAATAAAAAAGAATAAAATCTATGAACACTTTTCTCAAAATATTACTTGACTTTGGATGTGATTAGGAAGGTTTTTACTAATATTTATTTTTACATAACTGAATGGATATTTAGTTTCATGAATTTTGGGTTCTGTGTCTTAATTTAAATGTTTTTTTCTTTTCAAGTAATATATGTATCTGCCCATGTTTCTCCTATTTATTTCACTTTTTATAAACATAAATCTTTAGTGAACTTATTTATTCTGACAAAAGTCTGAGATACGCCTCCAGTTCTCCTTGTTTCTAGAAATGGGGAAGCAATCCCAATGTTGAATAGCCATCCTTCCCTCACTGAATGGAATATGGCTCTTTGCAGATAACTCTGGCAAATTCCCATACACAAATAGAGGTTTTGCTGCACCCTTTGCCCAGTAATACTTCTATATAGCACATTTTAAAAAAATTATTATAGATTTGTAATATATTTAATACTCAGCGTGGCTGGTCTCCATTTTCAAAATTTCTTAGCTCTCAGATTCTTGTTTGTTTTTCCATATGAACTTTAGAGTTTTCTGTTTAGGTTTTTTTTTAAAATCCTGGTTCTGTTTTTATTGGGAACATGTTCAAAGTTATAAATTAACTTGGGGAGAATTGATACTTTATAATGTTGAATATTCCTGGCCAATAACCCTGTTTGTCTTTCCATTTGTTAAGTCCTATTTGTGCCCTTTAGGAGGATTTTAATGATTCTCTCGTACAGATCGCGTGTATTTCTTGCTACATTTTATGGCAGGCTGCTAATTGTCCCAATATACTCTCACTTCCTTGGTAAAAGAATGTTAAGTTTTTTTGAGCTATGTAATTATAAACTAGAATTCAAAGTCTCCCTTGAGGCTGGGCATGGATAGGTGACTAAGTTCTAGCCAATCACGTCTACAGAACCTTTTCTCTCTCCTTCCCCTCTCCTGTCCTGCATGAAGCTACCATGCATAGTGCTAGTGTGATACCACCATGGTCACTTTTAACCATAAAAACAAAGATCAAGCCTTGGGAATGGGCAGTGACTCGCAGATGACAGAGACAGAACCCTGCATCTGACTGAAAGCCCTGCCGTGTGATGCTGCTATGCTAACTGTACCGAATCTTACTTCTAAAGGATGCGAGCTATTGTTTTAGATTTCCAGTCTTTCCACAGAGAGACAACTCTTCCCATTGCATCTTTCCATTCCCTCCTGCCTTTACTGAGTTCTCTTAGTTTTTGTTAAGAAGTTTTCCAGATTCTTCTAGACTTTTCAAATAGTCTGCCATTAACGATCACATCATCTCTTCTTTTTCATTATTTTTGTTTTGGGTTCATATCTCTTGTCTGACTCTAGATAGACTAGAATCCCAGGAACAACACTAAATAATCTAGATTATCCTAGGGCTGCAAAGATGGCTCAGTAGTTAAGAGTACTTGTTTCTTTGAAGAACCGAAGTTCGGATCCCACATCAGGCAGTTCCCAACTGCTCACAAGTCTTACCTAGCTCCAGGAAACATGACTTCCACTTCTGGCTTCCTTGGGCATCTGACCATACACAGCACACACATATCCATAAATGAAACAAATACTGTTGGTCCTGAGCACCTTTAGGGACTTGGATTCGAGGAGCCCCTCAGGCAGAACCCCTGCACATAGCCTTTGGCCCTCCAAGGGGCTTCCTTTTCTCTACTCTAAACTAAAGACCTGTGAGACTTTCCCGGGAACCACACTCCTTTCCCCAGCAGGTCAGAGAGCCATAAGTATATTATCTGTGAACAAAAGGAAAGGGGAATCCCTCAGTCCCAATCTGGTCCTTGAATTCTCAGCCTTGGCATACTTTGGGGAGGAACTTCTCTGTTGTGCTGGCTGACCTGGAAGTTGCAGGATGCTTAGTGCCATCTCTGGTCCTAGTGTTAGATTTTATTAGAAATTTTCTCTACTTAACATTGCCAGATGTCTCCAGACATGGCAGATGTCCCTGGTAGGGCCTCTAGCTGACAGCCATCATCCTAATGGAAGTCACAGTGTTCATGATTAAGTCACAGCTCTGAGATGGGCTAGGCTCAGATCATTAAGACACATGGAAAGGGAAAAGGAAAAATACAGGGATCCTAGCTGGAATAAACCCAGTAATACTGGCTGGCATCACCAACCCACCTTTGAAAACAAGTGGGGAAACTGAGGCTCAGAAGAGGGAAGTTATCTGTGATCACCTTTACAGGGACTGTCAGATGAGTTAGGTTTTCTGTGTGACTCTAGGAGCCAAATTCCTCTGGGCTGGGAAGAGAAGGCTATAGTGAGAGGCCACAGTCACTGTCAGGGGTGGACTGATTTAGAGGCGGGGTGGCACAGCCAAGGCTCCCCTGGAGCAGGAGCACAGTCCTCTTCCAGAAAACCAAGGGATGCCAAGAAAGGAAATTCCCATATGATGTACTGAAAAACCCAAGTGATGAGAAAAACAAACTAAAGTTTAATAGTTTTTTTTGGGGGGTGTGAGGGGGGTGCATGTGTGTGTGTGCGTGCATGTAAGCTTGACTTCTAAAGCTATGCTTGTTTCTTTAGTGAGATGGAAAATGGGGAGGGGTTCCTAAAACAAGCTTGCTGTAAGAAGATAAAGACTGGTATACCAGTCAGTAGATGAATCTCTCAGTATCAAGAGTCTGTCCCGGGGGCTGGAGAGTTGGCTCTGTGGTTAAGAGCACTGGCTGCTCTTCTAGAGGAAGTRTTCAATTCCCAGCACCCAAATGGCAGCTCACAACTGTCTGTAACTCCAGTTCCAGGAATTCAAACACCTTCACACAGATACACATGCAGGCAAAACACCTATGCTCATAAAATAAAAATAGATAATTAAAAACAAAAAGAATATGTCTTGGTGATGCGACAAGACAAGGTCAAACTGTACCTTTAACAAGAGTATGCTTTAGTCAGGCATGGTGATGCCATGCCTTTAATCCCAACACTTGGGAGGCAGATCTCTTTGAGTTTGTGGCTAGCCTGGTTTACATTATTGGATTCCATGCCAGCGAGGACTTCATAGTGAGACTGACTCAAAAAAATAGTATACTTTATAAGTATTTTTAAAGCTTTTTGATTTTGTATATATGTGTGTATCTTTGTGTGGTTTTCTGCCTGTGAGTGTAGAGCCAGAAAGAGGTCCTTGGGTCCGTTAGAGGTGAAGTCACAGTTGGCTGTGAGCTACCTAATGTGAGTACTAGGAACTGAACTCTGGTCCTTTGCATGAAGTGTATGTGCTATTAGTCACTGAGCCATCTATTAACCCCACATGTTAGTTTTGCGTTTTGTTTTGATTCTTTTCCTTCTGCGTTGCTAGGAGTGGAACCTAGAGCCTTTTGCAGGATAAGTATGTTCTCTGCCTGTGAGTTAGAGCTCCAGGTAAATGCTTTAAATAAAACAAGAACCAACTGCAGAGAGTACTAGTAATGTCCAGGACGATTTAACTAAGACCTTTGTGCCTTACCTCCCCTAGAGTATGGCTATATGAGAATCCAATACCTGTGTGGTAGTTTATGAATGGAAGCTATTAGCCCTCCTTGCGGTGAGGAGAGATCCAAGCAGCCCCAACCTCTCTGTTACTGATGATTAAGTATGAAGGGAGACAGTTCTGCATGCGAACCCCAACTCTGTCTAACCTCTCTGTTACTGATGATTAAGTACGAAGGGAGACAGTTCTGCGTGTGAACCCCAACTCTGCTTCTTAGCTGGATAAGAGTGAACAGCCCAGAGTATCTTTGTGGATTCATTACCCTATGTGTTAAATTAGGGTTTTGTGGCCATGACAAAGGATAGAATGATGCATGAAAGCTCTCTAGCAGGTCTTGTCTTTCCCAGGGGTCTGTGAGCAATCAAAACTGAAAATACACTTCCCCAGCTGTTGGGTAAGGCACTGATTCCATAGTGACTTTTATTTTTGGAATTATTACATCCTACTTTGTACGAGTCACCATGGTGATGTGGGGGGGTTTCCCACCTTACCCAGTGAGAGCAATCCCAGAAAGCCCCAGGTTCCTCAGTCTCTGCCTCTGCTGGAAAGAGAGTGGAAGAGTGGTGGGGTCGACCTGGGAGTGGAGCTACCTGGGTGTCAATCACCAGGACTGACGAGAGCACACTTCTCAGCCATGATCTTCTTGAGCGTCTACCACGTGGTGTCGTGTAGGGTCCTCTATGTGGTGGGAAGGGGTGAATGTTAGTCAAAGCTGGGACCTGAGTTAGGTCCAGAAGTGAAGCTTGTCGTTATAACTCCGAATTTCTCTTCATGATGATGCCCCTAGGTTGTCACAGTTCCCATATGGGACACTGCTCTTCTGATCTGATGACAACTTCCCCAAGAATAAAATCTTGGCCATATATAAACCACATGGCACTTAGAAAATGGTAGCACATGAGACTCAACACGTCAGAAAAACAACGGGGAAAATATTTTTGCTTGACTTGAAATTCTGAAAGGGGGAGCTGGATGCCCTTAGGAGCTGTGTTTGAATGCTCCGTTCCTCTAGAATGTTCATTCCATAGCTCTTGGGCCTCAGTGCCACACAGATGATGGGGAGTTCTTGCAGTTACCTGAGATAAGGGATCAGCAAAATGACTCCGGGGATGCCAAGAATTCAGATCTTCAGAGAGCAGGCCCTAGAGGGAGGTGGTGAAGAAACTGCTTATTTTGTGGCTGACTGTGGCTAATCAGATGGGAATGAAAGTGCTCTTGGCACAAGTTATCAAACACCTTCATATTTCGCAATAAGCTCAAGAGAAAGACCATCTTTCTCCAGTACTGTCAAACTGCCCCCTAGTTAAATGTCCCTCGGCTATCATCACTCATGCTGATGACTGGCAGGCACCACCTGCCCAGCATCCTCTGAGGCAAGGACCTACTTCTCTCTTTCAAGAATGCTCAGCCTCTCAAAGGCCACATGAGGCCAAGCAGGGAAGCAACTGAGGTCTATCTATCACCATAAATAAAAGCATATTCAGTATGAAGCCAGAGAGAAATGTTTTAACATTTCATTCCTAGCACCCATATGGCAGCTCATTGCTCTCTATAACTCCAGTTCTGGGAGTTCTGACACCTTCACGCAGATATACACGTGGAAGCAAACACTAAGCACAGAAAAATAAACAAACACCGTTTATTTAGTTATGTATGTATTCATTCGCCCATTTATTTATTTACTTGTTTTTATCTGCTCTATACCTTTTCATAGGAAAATTCAGTCACCTAGAATGCAGATAATTTCCTGATGTATCTGTGGGGGAAGCACCTGTGCACATGGGTGCTTATGAGTGCAAAGGTTCCAGGTCAGCATCGCTTGCTTCTTCAGTAACTTTCCACCTAATAATTTTGAGACAGAGTCTTTCACTGAATTTAGCAACAGCAAGCCTCTGGGATCCTCTTGTCTACGCAATGACAAGTTTCTATGTATGTGGCACCAAGTGTCTGTTGTTTTATATGGATTATGGGAGATCCAAACTCACTTCACCATCTGAGCCATCTCCCTAGCCTTCACTGTCTTTTAAAAATAAGATTTATAGTTTATGCATTTGAGTGTTTTGCCTGCATGCATGCACATGCACCACGTGTGTACCTGGTATCTACAGAGGCCAGAAGTGGGCAATGGATACTATTAACCTGGAATTGCAGAGGGACATGAGCTACCACGTGGGTGCTGGGAATCAAATCCCAGTCTTTTACAAGACCAGTCAGTGCTCTTAACCACTGAGCGATTTCTAAGAGGCCCCGAGAACTGCCTTCTAAAGAGATTTTCTCCAAATGCTTTTTATGTCCTGCTCAGTGTTAAGTCTTTAACATCTATTATTTCATCTATTCCCACCTTGTGAACCTAAGGATTATTGCTTTTGTTATTATTATTTTGATGTACTGCCCAAGCTCATCTCAGACTCCCAAGATCTTCCCACCTCCCCCTTCCCAGTGGCTGGGACTAGATGTGTGCACTAACTACCACACCCTCCAGGAAGGGCTATTATCTGCATTTTTCTAGATGAGAAAAAAAAAGGTTCTGAGAGATTTTTAACTGATCTCTAGCACACAGGTGGCAGGAAATCACTTCCATGTGCTTAATCACTTTGCTATGTTGCCTGAGGCAAAGTCAGTGTCCCCCTTTTGTGGGACAGAGAGCATCACTGCTACCACTGGGTGGTTGCTTGTGACTCATGGAAACATGTTTATAAGATGTAACTGATAAGCCAGACAAGGGCATTTTCACTGCATAGGCTTATCTGGAGAGAGCAGACCTTCAGCTACTATTCCGACAGCTGAAAACCTGAGGTGTCAAACAGCATGCTGGTTTACAGCCAAGACAAATAACTCAGGGATGTACCTGAGAATGAAGCTTCAGAGTCACTGAAGAATAACTTATCTGATTGCGGGGTTAGTCATTGCTTCTTACAGATCTATAGCAAAGAGCCAGACAGATGGCTCAGTGGGTAAGAGCCCATGCTTCTCTTGAAGAGTAACCAAGTTGGATTCTCAGTATTCACAGAAGGTGGCTCCCAACTGCCCATAACTTCAGTTCCAGAGGGTCTGACCCCGTCTTCTAATCTCCTTGGATACCTGCGTTCATGTATGATTTACACACGTACACACATACACACACATACACACACATATATGCACATAAGCGAAAGTACATCTTTTTATAAAGTTACTAACAAGGAAAGCACATGTGTAGCTTTCATGTTGTTGGACAGTGTGCTGACGCCTACTAATGTCAAATGAGTACTTCTTTGTGTCCCCTGGCATGGAAATAGGCTCCGAGGTCGATTAGGAAGTGTCTATCTCATATTCCATCCCTCGTCATGTCATTAACCATATTACTCATTGTCTTAGTGAGGGCTTCTGCTGTGAAGAGACACCATGACTATGGCAACTCTTATAAAGGAAAACATTTAACTGAAGAGGCTCGCTCAGAGTTCAAAGGTTCAGTCTGTTAGCATCACAGCGGGGCATGGTGGCCTGCAGGCAGACATGGTGCTGGAGAGGCAGCTGAGAGTTCTATATCTTATGCAGGCAACAGGAAGTGAATTGGGACACTGGGAGGTATCTTGAGCATAGGAGACCTTAAAGCCTGCTCTCACCATGATACACTTCCTTCAACAAGGCCATACCTTATAGGGGCCAATTACTTTCAAACTATCATACTCATCAGAATAACTATATCCATGGACAGAGGTAACAGCAAACAGGTTGCTTCCCTGTGTTACTGTTATCAAGTATGAGATGAGATGGCGAGATGAGCGCCACCCTGAAGACCCTTGAAAGTCACACTGGAAACATCCTTCCCTGATGTCCCAGCATTGATTCACTGCGTGTCGTTCATGCATAACGAATCACTCCATGGGGAAGGAGCCTGAGCTGCCACAGTGTCTGGTACATCCTAGCATCTCCATGATCGTGGCTCAGATGGATACAGAAAAACCAAAGTAGAGAGGAGATTTCTCAGATCACATCCATGGCAGCCATGTTTTCAAACAACACACATAACTACTCAAACCCGTTATCATCAGGAGCTATTAAGGTAAGGCCCGAACCACCATAGATAGGTAGCGAGTCTGATGCTCTCCTATAGCCTCGACCCTATTCTCCCTATTATACCCAAGAAGAGCTCGATGCAACCAGGGCACCTCTGTATGTGTCCAGTAGCCTCCAACCACTCTGGGATTCAGGCTCTTTATACTGGCTCTGAAGGCAGGATGTTCCCCTATCACTTGGTGCCATTTTCCTCCTCTGCCTAACCACGTGGTTTTCCAGACAGTTCCTCGTGCTCAGCTACTCTTTCCTGCCTTGGGGACTTTGGTCACATCAGCATCCCCTCTCCCTGGAGAAGAGGCTCTGCCTGGGCTCTTCTTGGTCCAGATGCTATTGGCTACTCTCTTCTTCAGTAGTCACTCCCTCCCAGTTGCTCACTGTAGTTACGGTCACAGCACCTTGGTTTGTTACTCCCTTCACAGAAATGGGCACAATTTGTCTTTCTTCAGCTTGTTTATATACTGGGTTTCTTCATGTGAATTCTGTGAGAAAAAGAACCTTGTTTTTGTGGTCACAGCCCAGTCCCCAAAGACTTGCAAAGTGCCAGGTAAGTACCTCTGAATATTGGAATGGAATAACAAGCAGAGCCTCTGCTAAGGCCACTTTAGTAGCCAGCCAGTTAATGGTGTGACAATGACGAATGAGCTGTCCCTCACTTGCCAGGCCCTCTAAGAGTTCCGTGATGTTTACTGAGTTTTACTTGAGTCTATTTTATGCTGGGCATTGGAGATACGAAGGGAGAAGACATAGTCTTGTATTCAAGGTGGATCCTGGGGTGTAGAGGAAGACCTGAACCAAGGCCAGAGCACTGAGGGTGGCGAGTCCCACAGCAGAGGACAAGTGGCCAGCACTACTGCCCTTAGAAGGAAGCAGCTTATACTTTTGCCTTTTTTGGGTCCCAGAGATGAGTAGTTCTTGGTCCAGCCAACCCTCTGTCATCACAGAAAGAACCGTGCCAGCAAAAGGACCTAGAGTAAACTTTGGAGGGTCATGCCTGGATCCTGGGGGAAGTGATCTTCAGGACCCAGTGCAGGGCCAGCATTCCCAGACAGGACAGCCAGAAAATGACCCTTCAAACTCCTATGTCAGAAAAACTAGTTAGCATCCATCTTCTATGTCCTGCCACACAGAGACCCACGTGCTAGAAGGGTGGTCAGCGCTGGCGGGTCACCTGACCTCCATAAAGTGCTGAGGAAACACAAATGGAAGTCTGCACAAGCTGACTGGGGTGGGAAGGCACGTCCTCTTGCAAACAGGAGGTCACCCCAACTACTTGAAGGCTATCAATGGTCTGCTGAAAGGCCAGAGAGCTGAAAATGGACTGACCTCTGAAGGGACAGAAAACAGATTTTATTATTCTTAAGGAAAGAAGGCTCACATTTGTATTTGTTTAATTTGGCTTTGGAGGTATTTGTCTTTGGATTGTGCATTGTGTTTCAGCTGATCAGAAGTGTGTGTGTGTGTATGTTTGTGTGTGCATGTATGTGTGTGTTTGTATGTGTATATATGTGTGTGTGTTTGTGTGTATATGTGTATATGTGTGTATGTATGTGTGTATGTATGTGTTTGTGTGTGTATTGTGTGTCTGTGTGTATATATGTACATGTATGTGTATGTGTGTATGCGTATGTGTGTGTCTGTGTGTGTCTGTGTGTATATGTACATGTATGTGTGTATGTGTGTGTATATGTATGTGCGTGTGTGTATGTGTGTGTATATATGTACATGTATGTGTGTGTGATTGTGTATGTGTGTGTGTGTGTGAATGAGAAGGGGTGCAGTGCTATAATCATGCCCACGCATGGGCAAAGGGAGTAAAATGTATCTTGAAAGGATGAGGCAGGCTAAGACTTCTCATTTTCGTCAAAGAAGATACAATCCGAGGAGTTTGGCAGTTGTTCCATTTGATGAGTTTACTTGACGCTTATTGTGTGCCAGAGTTGCAGGCTTTGCAGTGAGGTCAAGGGCAAACCAACAGCTCTATGTGTATCCCTGAGTCTAAAGGCACCTCAGACATGTCTCACAGGGTTTCGTATTCGCTGGTCACATGGGCAGGCTTGTGGGAAAGTGAACTTCTTGGAGATTTAGGAGGAAGGTAAATGGTTTGGAAAAAGGGCTGGGACATACCTGGGAAGCAAGCACAGCACTGAGCCACCAGTGTTTGTGACAGAGCACAAAGGGAGGGGACTGTGACACCTGGGAGTCCTGAGGCAGAAGTGTGACCAAGAGACATACGTGGTTAGTCAGTGACTGTCAGTCAGTGACTGTCAGTCAGTGACTGTCAGTCAGTGACAGAGTTCCTCAAGCTAGAGGTTGAGAGTTTCTTTAGCAGGCTGCGGCCCAGGAAGAATAGGCATTTGTCCTTAAAGCAGTGGTTCTCAACCTTCCTAATGCTGCAATCCTTTGATAACGTTCTTCATGTTGTGGTGACCCCCTCCCATAAAATTATTTTTTGCTGCTACTTCATAACTATAATTTTTGCTATTAGGAATCACAATGTAAACGTTTTTGGAGATAGAGTTTTGCCAAAAGGTTTGCGACCCACAACCAAGAACCACTGCCTTAAAGTGATTTAATTATTTTCTTCCCAAACTTTGAGAGTCCAAATTAGAAATAATAAATAAACTAGGGGTAAATCTCAGTTGCGGAATACTTGATGGGATGCCTGAGGCCCCAAGTTTGATCCATAGCTCTTTAGACACAAAGCAAAATCCTGCAACTCAGTTCTTGGTGGTAGAATTTATGTATTTAAGGAATATCCTTCCAGACCAATAGAGATTTTGTACACCAAGGCTGGAGCAGGGCATAGCCTTAGTAAAGAAGAGAGTCATGGACCTCAGAGTGTGGAATGGGAGGGGATTTCCAGGATTCCCTAGAGAAAATAAGAAAGGAGAGCAGTAGCTGCAAGCAGCCTCAAGTGACTCTCTCATGCAAGGCAGCAGCAGGAGCAGCACCCCAGAAGGGAGACCTGCATCCAGAGAATCCCCGCCGGCTCTGTGTTCTCAGTGCCCTGCTGGTTTCCACACACAGCACCTACTCCAGGCTGGCCCTGATAGGTTGTGCTCTAGGCGCCTCCACCCAACCAAGACTCATGGCTTCTGGCTGACTGCCCCCAGGGAGCATCTGAACACTGGGTCTTTGTTTTCATTACCTTCTCATTAAAATCCATCCTTCTCCAAACCATGGGCCCTTCTGGATGGCTTGTGCCAGTCTGTGGCACTGAACTCAGGTGGACACAGAGGACTTCAGATGCAGCTTCTCCAGGTGCCCCGTGGATCTGGATTCGACTTCAGAGGTAGAGTTGAAAGGAGTCGTGGAGCCTTACCCCATCTTACCACCACTATTCCCCCTCCCCTTATATAAAACTCTCCAGCCTCCTTAGAGCTGTGTTTGGATTTTCTCAGTACCGTTCAGCAGATTCAGAGAACAGTTTTAGGGGCAGTGACAGTTGAATGATCCTCATACTAGAGCAGGCATGGGTGAGATACTGTAAGTTATGTTCTGTGGAGAAAAGTATTTCTGTGCTTTGGGAAAAACTACAGATTCAATGCAATACCTATCAAATCCCAGCAAAATTCTTCACAGACCTTGAAAGAACAATACTCAACTTCA
>LOJH01057315.1:0-11572 GCA_001685095.1 Ellobius talpinus | reverse complement strand
CTCTGGAAGAGCAGTCAGTGCTCTTAACCGCTGAGCCATTTCTCCAGCCCCCTTAGGTCTTTATTTTAAGAGCAAAAATATACATGCTTACTGAAGGGTCATCACAAATTCTACAGCTTGAGCAATGTCTGGATTATTTTAAGGAAGGGGAGATTGTCAAGAATGGGGTTACCTGACACCATTATTCTGCCTTTTATTCTTGAACTTGAAATAAGATCTGTGAAATAATGACGCTAAAGTGCCAATACCAATAAAATCATGTGATATGAAGAGCCCCAGGGGCCTCCTGAACTTGAAACATTGCTTCTGCCTGGCTTTCCTAAACCTCGGTGAAAACAAGGAGATGTTTTCCCCAGACAAGTTGACGTAATCTTCCCCAGTGACCGGCTCTAGAAGGATTTGTCATGTGTGCCCAATGGACATCTCTGTGCTCTGTAGTCTCAGGGCCTTGAACAACCTGGTGTTCTGCCGCTAGTAATGCAAGAGACACCCTAGGTTTGTCAGGAGTTCTGTGGTGCATTTAAACATCACGTGGTCAGGACCAAAATCATCTCACAGCCAAGGAATAGTAAGTAGTCTCAGAATGGTTCCACTAGCCAGAAGCTTCTAGACTGGATTATCACAGGCAGGAAATGAGGGACACTTACTTCCACCGACTTCCTTGATCTCAAACATGAGGATTTTGATTCAGTGGGTGTCTGGGCTAGGGATGTAGTTCTGTTTTTAGAGTGTTTGCCTAGCTTACAGAAGACTCTGGGTTTGATCACCTCAGCATGACAAAATAAAATCAGGTGTGGTGGCACACTCATATAACCTTATCACAAGGGAGGTAGAGGCAGGAGGATTAGAAATTCAAGGTCCTCCTAAACTAAGCAAATATGTTGAGAGTAATGGCCAACCTCGGATATGTGAGATTCTGTCTCAAAACCAAACAAAATGACAGCAAAACAGCATTCCACCACAGAAGAAATTGGCTCCACTTTCAATTGCTTGCCACCCATGAGCACATTCAACAGGAACGCTGTGCACAAATGACTCTGCTGACTTCAGAGATGAGTGACTCGATGGTATTCATGGAGTGTCACCTGGTTGAGACACCCACTACTACTGAAAGAAACACGGGAGGAGTAGACTAATGTGGAGGGGAGGAGGGGGAGACAGTGGCTTCGAGAGCGGCGAAGGCATCCAAATGGGTAAAGAAGGCTACAAAAGCTAACCTAAGAGTATGCTCCTCGCCATGTGATATTTTCTAGCATATGTGCGTGCATGTGTGCGGTCCAACTTCTCCGAGCTCATCTCTCCCGCGCTTAAATAAAGTCACAGAGGATGGGGGCCATGAGTTCTTCCGTAGCACTAACAATGTACCAGATTCTTAAAGCAATCCACACATACTGAATCATTGAATCCTTATGGCTACCTACCAGACAGGCCCAACTACACCGGACAAGAAAATAAAGATACAATGAGGCGACTGAGGTCACACCGCCAGTGTGGGTGGTGGCACAAGGATCTGAGTTTAGGCACTGGCTGCTCTGTAGTAGGCCACAGATGTGCGGTCTGCCCCTTTAAACGAGTCATTTACCCCCAGTCACCTCTAAGTTTTGTTCTGATTGCTGGACTCAAACACACTTGGTATTACATAGGTTGTAATCCAAAGCTTCCTCTAACAGCTTTGGGTTTGCAATTAAATGCAAACGTGCTACCAGGGCAACATCAATAATCTCAGGATGTGTGAGTGTCTGGGCTGACAACCGAAAACATCAGGAACCATCAACTCTCTGACAGACAGCCAGGGCAGGGCATTGGAACATCTGCCTGATATTTACCAGATGCGTTTACAGGCATTCCCTTGCAAGACATGACGCTCAGTCTACAGAGCTTCCTTGTAGTGATCTAGATCAAGATCTAGACTAACCCAAAGGAAAAATAAGAGAAAAGCTTGCCAGTCACTCTGACCCAGAAAGCCTGCCCTAAAGACGGCATTAGGCAGCGTGCTCTCTACAGGAAGGCCACCTATTTAAAGGGGCAGGACGACTACTAGGGGAAGACCCATTCACACCTACAACTCCCCACATTTGACCTCAGGGAGAATATTACCAATGGGGCAGCCTTAGAAATCCAATAGGAAATTCTTTCATGAGGGGTCCCAAGCGTTGTCAGATGTGACCAAAATGAATAACTTGTCATTCAGTCATTGCCAAAATACACTAGAAATTCTTTTAACGTGTCTGGGTTGTGGACAGGGGCAAGCAAGTAATGATGGAGGTCCCACATCCTGGAGAAAAACAGCGGGGGACCAGCAAGAAGAGGACAGGCTCCAAGATGCCTGGGAAGTCTCCAAAGGACACTTCCTAATTTGGAAAACAGAACAGTATTACTAGTTCGGAATCTTCTTCGAAAACTATAGAGAAAAAGAACAAAAATACATACAGCACACTGATTAGCAAACGATGTAACTTTGTATCGGACCTACGTTTTGGGACCCTATTGGGAAACTTTTATTAGTGTATTTACTTTAAACACACTCACCTCATTTACTCTAAAGTATTTGAAAAATCCATCAAGCATAATCTTCGTCCAGTTTCTCCTAAACCTCAGTGTGTTAGCATGGGAGTGGGAGCATGTCTGAACTCCAGGCTTAGCCTCTCACTGGAATTGAATCTTAAACACATCGTCTCCACCACTGCTCTGGCTGATCGCGGCTTGCTGTCATTAATGTCTATTTAATACGGCAGCTGATGCCTTGTGGTCCCCTTGCAAATGGGGAAGAGCAGAACCTTGGGGAGGAGTGAATTCTAATTGCCTGCTGCAGGACTGTGTGGCGCTGCCTGTGACAGCAGCAAATGGGGAAAATAGGAAGGCATTAGAGAAAGTCTGTTGTCCTGATGGAGTGGAATTCCTAGAATACACTGTGCTATAAAATGAGATTTGGCTCCACAGTGCTGGGAGAAAACAATGGGCACTGGTGGCTGGGCATATTCTAATTCCTTTAGTTAGAGCTGCCTTTTGTTCATAGGAGCAGGAGACACAGTAGAAAATGGAGGGGAGCGGGGTGGCTCGCTGGTGTAGAAATGCTGAGAGTAAGATGTCAGAAAAAAAAAACAAAACCCAACATATTTGCAAGTAGGATGAGTGCCAGGATCAGGACAGACACACAGCTTTTCACACCCAGTTGGACACAGCTTCGACAAAGACTATAATCTCTTTTAAACAAACAGCTATGATTAGTAAAAAGTATCCAGTGTCCTAGCTGGATTACACAGATCATATTTTGGAAAGATCTAGAGGGCAGGATGGAAAGAGGGGAAAGAGGAAATGGATGGGCTGTTGGGAGTGGAGTATGGAGAGCCCTACAGTTAGGGAGAACCTCCCTCTGTCTATTTGTGACCTGACTCTGTAAAGAGAAGCAATGTCACATAGATGAAAAGGTTTTACATCACATTTGTAAAACCGCACTCTGACTTAGAAGGAATAATCTGCCAATCCTGGAAGGCTGACAGATTCCGTCAGTACACACAAGGAGTGACTTAGAATTTGTTCCCAACTTGCAAAACTGAAAGGAAAAAAAATGAGAGTAACTAACTCAAAAGGTGCTTCAGACACTCCAACGACTGCTGAATTGAAAAAAAAAAACCAGCTAATTGAAGGCTGCACAGGTAGGTGCAAGCCCATATAATTATCGATGAGCCATTGTCAAACCAGTTTGCCCCTAAAGAACTTGCTTTAATGTCAGTTTTTTTAAAGTCCATTTTAACTGAAGTGTATACTCAAAACTCCAGTGCAGTGCTCACCAGTCTAGATTATTGTGGTTCAGTTGGAGATGCTCATGTGAAAGCAATACATAATAACTTTTACAAAATATTTGTTCACAAATACTGCACATAATCCAAAATTGTGGAGAAAATTCTGCATTTGGGTTTGACTTAATGAGCAGGGGTTGGTGATGTCCAAATGGCCTCTGATTGGCTGATCATCTTGAAAGGGTTTGTCCAATACACACACATAGGTACATAAAGCAAACAATAAACACCCTTTTGGATGCTTAGTGCAAGGAGTCCTGTGATCCAAAGTCCCTGGCTGTGGAGAGGGCTCCGTGTCCCAGCAGGGTCTCCACCCTCAGCCTAGGGCCAGGCCTGGGTGGTGATGGTCACTGGTGACCTGCCCATTTCTGCCTTACTTGTGAAGATGCCAGGACAATGTCAATTAGTGCCTATTTTGATGAAGCTTTTTGTGTTGTGAACATCTGTCCACTAGCATCTGGTCAGGGTCCAAACCCATTTCATAAGAAACACCAAACAGCTGTCAGATGGTCCTGACTTTGGGCGACTACCAAATGAACACAAGTTTTGCTACCACTGGGGGAGGGTGCCAGTTCTTACTGCCTGTCTCCAGAGACACCCAATCTCCAAGCTCCTGCTTGTTAGCACATTCCCCAAACCCTGACCAACAGCTTCCTTACTTTTGTAAATTAGGCTGTGTTTCCCATTGGAATAAACAATTGGAACAGATAAGGCCAGAGTTAACTCTTACTTATTTGAAGGTTAGTGATCAGTTTGGCCCTTACTTCTCTCCATCTTTCTCTTTTATTTTGTTTTCAAGAGTGGCTTTGCCTTCAGACTTGCTCTGTAGACCAGTATGACCTTGAATTTCTAATCCTTCTGTCTCCTGAGTGCTGAGATTATAGGATGGCAGGCCTGTGCCACTAAACGTGTTTAGGCTGGGGATGGAAACCAGAGCTCTGTGTATGGGAGGCAAGCACCATGCCAACAAGCTCCACCCCACTTACTTTCTTCTTATATAGAGATATTTTAAATATTTATCTTACTTTTGATTATATGTATACCATATTTATTTTACTTTTGATTAAATGTATAGGAATGTGTCTGTGTCTGGGTTTGTGTAAATGAATGGGGGTGCCAGAAGAGGGTGTTGGAGTTCCTGGAGCTGGAGTTATAGGTGGCCGAACCTGACAACTGGGTTCAAGTCTGTTGGAAGACCGGCAAACGCTCTTAACCACCGGGCATTCTCTCCAGATGATTCTTTAACCTATCAGTTTTTCCAACTCCACATGACACCTTCCCAGAGCAGGGGCGAAGGACCTGGTCAAAATAGGGAGTCACTTTCCTATTGGCTCACTTCGTTGTTCAGAAATAAGGTTTGGGTTCCTGCCCCCCCCACCCCCCGACCCAGGCCTGCAAAGCTAATGCCTCAATTTTGACAGGTCAGAGTGCTGGAAGAAGCAGATAATAGGAGTGTTTTGTTGTAGAAAATAAACTTCTTTGCATTTATATGTTTGTTCTGAGTCTACCATTAAATTAGAAGAGACCTCTCTACTGTCCTTCCTGTGACAATCCTGAGCATCATGACTTCAAACATAACATCACTTACAATCTAAACATTGCTTTCAGAAAATCCATTCAGTGAGGAATCCCTATGCACATGAGTTTCAAGCGCACAGAACTTTATAAACCTGTTCCACGATACAGAAAAGCTGTGACCTGGTCTGGCATCAGGAACCTCACAAACATGCTCTTAACTGAGCACTGGACCCAAGGAAGGCATCATTTAGCTTCCTCACCTTTCAAGCCTTACTCAACATTTTGGAACAGGGTGTGATGGCTCATGCCTGTATATCTTAGCACTTTAAATGGCTTAAGCGCTTGGCTTCTAGAGTGAGACCCTGCCTCAAACAAAATGGTTTGTAAACATAAGGTCTAACTTAGCTCTTTGCATATAGGAGGCAAGTGCTAATGACCTCATGGCTATTAAGACAGCTCTTTTACATCATGTGCTAACACACAATTGGGCATAGAGACAAGAGGAGGACAAGCAAATGTCTCACTAAGAGCAATCACACTCTCCTAATTTCCCCCTTTTCCATTTTAACTTCCATTCCAATAATCCACACAAGAAAACACCATCTGACTTTGCTTGAGCATTTGCATGGCCCTGACACCATTCAGGTATGTTACCTCAATTACCCTATGAGATAGGCACAATTAGCAGTCCCTTGTTACGGAGAGGAAAACAAGGCACCAAGGTATAAAGTACCTTCCCCCAAAAGCCATAGTCAACCGAATATCAAACTCCAGAGCTTATGCTTTGAATTCTCTCAGGATATCCTATACAAGGTTAAGTCCCAAGTGGACTTTCTGCACTGGGTTGTGTGTTTGGCATCAGTATGCTCTGCCTTGTCCCTTCTGATCTTTGTTTTAAAATGTTTAAAATGCCGGGACAAACAGCAGCACCAGGGGTGACAGACAGAGGCACACCGCCACTGTTGCAAAATGGGACAGCCATTCTGTGGCTGTGCGCTGGATGCACTTGGATGGTTGTCACGCCACCTCCGTACCTCAGGCAGAATGCTAACATTGCACATGCAAGAAATAACTGCTGATCCTGGCATTTCTTCTGCACTTCTTGCAGACTCTGGAGGATGCTCACTCCCCAGCCAAGGAAAAGCCGAGCTGGCACCTCTGTCAGCAAAGGACTCACGCCCAGTGTGGCTGCGGCCAGGTTTCTTCATACAGTCGGAGGACGAAGCATCAAACTTCTTTTCAGAGGGTTTGCACCAGGGAAATGTACAAGTCTGAGAACCCAAGGCCAATTCTCTTGATACTTGCTAGTTTCACCTAATCTTATTTAAAATTCCTTCTAAACTTGTTTACATGGATCTGATTTTAGCACTTATGGGTCCTTTGTTACACTAAGTCAAAAAAGATGAAGTGCCACAGCTTAATAGTCCTGAAACTTGCTAGGTATTCATTTTAGTTTGCTTTGATTTATAGCCATCAGTGTATTTTCCCCTATAATATTGTTCTCTATGCGATCAAGCACATTTGTGATGGGCATGCATTAATTCGTCACAACCATTTAGACCTTTTTATTGTAAGTTTCTTAACTTTAGGGGCCCTGTGTATCTGGGCTGGCAAGGGCTGGCAGCGGCTGATGATTAAACCGGGATGTTAACACCGGGATGTGTTCACCTTTCTGGGAATGCAAAGTGGGTGTGCTGAGACCAAGGAACACTAGAGGGCAGCCTACCAGTGAAGTTAGAAACAAGGTGGCCCACATCTGTGTAATAATGTGACATGCGTTCGATAGTGATCTAAATTCAGCTCTCAGCATTATGACACCAACTCAAACATGGTGCCAATTTGTTTCAAAGAATCTTAAGTATTAATTTTCAACTTGAATGCGCTCTTAAAATACAGGGTTTTCCCTTCTATGAAACCGAGTCTGTGAAAAGCCCTGGAAAGTACTTGAAGTTTCTCATCTTCACTCTTCCTACTGCTCACTTTTAATGTGTTATTATTCTTCTCATATTCTTCGACCTCCTTTTGTAAACATTAGATAAAAATAAGACTTTTATGCTACAAGTTTTATTTAGAAAATCCTGTAAGAAAAATGCAGCATGAAAGTAAACAGAGAAATATTCACCCTTTTGGAGGCTCTACAAAATGATAACTATTTTTTAATATTTATACTACATTGAAAGATTCTTCTGGGCAACTATACAATGTCAATATTTATCTAAAGACTAGAACCATAAAAAGAAATATGTGAGACCTCAATCGCCTATACAGTGAAGATGTTTTTAATAAAACATTAAACAACACATTCTCCCTTCTACTGTATGTTCAATTTTAGTACAATGCAACCCACACAAAAGCACTCACGCGCGCGCACACACTAGTTGCCTGATTAATGCTGTATTATTAAATAAACAGCATAGTTACAGTATTATTTGTGTTTTGTGAGTGATGTCATCTGTGTCAACTGAAATGTTGCCTAAGAGAGCACTCATTAAGAAATGTCCCATAAGAAGTAAAGGGAAGGGACAAGCATATGAATACTTAATTTTAAAACTTAAAACTTCCAAAAAGCGCAAATATTCATAATGAAAGAAATAGGAAGCTGGTAGCTCATATATGGCCTGGTTTCTACATGAGCAACGGATGCACAAGACAGTATCCATTCTTGCTCACACTCTCTACCGTGGAGCGTACTGAGAACCCTCAACGCTAAAGAAAGTGTCAGTGCTGCCAGGTGAAACATGAAACCCTTCATCCTTCATGCTTTAACACAGTACAGAAACACCATGTGCAAGTTAGGCCTGCATGCAGGCCATATTCTGTCTATTGCATACGACTTACACACAGAGTACCGGGACTGCTAGTTAAATACTTTGTTTGTAAACCTAGCCTCCTGTCTTGGCCACTCTCCTCTCAGTTACCCAGATGGGACGTCTCAGAGCTAGTCTCAGAGCTATTTTAAGCTCATTCTTCTCTGTACCTCTCATATCCAGTGAGTTCCCAAGTGCTGCTGGCTGAATCTTGCCTATACAGCCAGAATTTGCCCCTTCTGTCCACTTGCGGTCCTATGGTGTGCATATCTACCTCAGAAAATCCTATTTGGTGATGCCACCTTCTTGTAAACACAGAACACGGCCTCATGGTCCAGCTTTCCACCAGTTCGTGACAAATCAGTACATCCCGAACCCATTCATTGTTCAGCAGATAGGATGCTTCTGTGCCTAAAGAGGGTGTTAAATGGCTAAGTGCTGAATTCGGCCCAGCTGTTCTTTTCACTAGACTGGCAGCTAGTCTGAATCATATTTAAGATGGCTGCCAAAGGGAAAAGCCACTTCATTTGTGCTGAGATCCTCATTCCTGCTAAAAATGTGTTCCTGTCCCCTAGGTGCAAACTGCAATATCCTAGAAGGTATTTCCACCAAAATATCTGGTTCAACCTTTTGCCCCTCCTGTTCCACCCAGGGTCACAGAGTTGCCACCTGATGTTACTGTCTTTACTCTAGCTATAAAGCAGAATCCCAAATAAAAATGCCCTCCATAGCCAATCGGACTTCTTCACAAAACTTTTGTCTTAATACTTCAGGGGTCTCCAGGAACAGGGCCCACTTTGCGAATCCCCTCCACTGAGAAGGAAGAATTCAGGACCCAGTTGCTCTTTAGCCTCTAATGGTCATAGACAGTTTCTTCTAAATGTGTCCCGTATATGGGTTCAAACTGTGGATGGGCAGAGGTGAGAATATTTGTGGCTGGAAACCTATTCCTTTTACAAATTATTTAAATACTGAGTAAACAGTACAGTGACATTTTAAAAAAAAAAACATGTTCTAAAAGTTGGGAACCTTGTTCCAGACCTTTTATCCGAGATCTGCTCTTGGGCAAATTATCTGACTTCTTGGCCTTCAGTTATCTCCATCTTTAAATTGAGCATAACACCCGCCCCACCTTAAGCCATTATCATACCTGCCCTACCACCCAGAGTTGGAATGAGCTCCACTGAGGCCTTGTTTGTTGACACACTAGAAAAAACAAGCACTATATAAACAAGTCTTTACTATCAACACTCTTGACAACGGTCAATATATCCAGTTGGTTCTGAAGCTTCTGAAGCAGGGCCTGGCAAGACGGATTGAAAGGAAGACCTTCCCTTACAGGCGGGACCTGTAGGAGCAGCTCATGGCTGGCAGCTCATCTTTTCCTTCGAGGGTAAGGGAAAACACTTCCTGGGGAGGGATGCTGTGCACAGTGAACACGGCCCGTGAACGGTGGGTGCATGTCATGGATACAGTGAACACAGGCCGTGAACAGTGGGTAGACATCATAGATACTCTTCATAGAACAAGTCCTCCAGCTAATGCTAGGAAGGCAAGGACGGTTGATAACCTACAAGAAAATGGATCACATTGTCCTCGCCCCTTCATTTCTGCTGGGGAGAAATTGCATTTCAATAATAACGTGAAAATTCCAAGCTATTCACCACAGTTCAAAGCCTTTTCTTCCACACCGGGTGTGTTGGGGAATCTGCTGAAGAACTGGCTGTGGCTCTTTCCTAACAGCAAGGGCAATGATGTTGTTCTCTTTATTCTTGGGAACGGATGTGGTTGATAGTAACAGGGCTTGCGTTCTAGGCACAGCAAAATGGGACGTGAAAGCTCCACCCTCTGAGATATCCCTGGAGAATTAATTAATCAGCATATCCAAGATGTTCAACTTCCCCTCATCACAAATGAGAGGAAACACCTTGCATATAAAAGTTGATTTTTAATAGAAAATGTCCCTGAACTCTGAACATCACTTAAAAAAAAAAAAGGAAAAAAAAACTATTCCAGGGCCAGGGAGATGGCTTGGCCAGTAAAACGCTCTTACTGTGCAAGCCTGACCACATGTATTTAATCCAAGTCTATGTGAAAAGCCAGATGTGGTGGCAAGCATTGACAGGAGCTCATGGGTCAACTAGCTTAGAGCACACATCAGAGAGGCAGCCTCTGCTGCAAAACAAGGTGAAAGAGGAAGCCACACCCCTAAACTTTGTCTTCTGATCTCCACACGCCCACACAGCACACATGTGAAAGACAGTATGTGTGCTCCTGTGCACACAAAAAATAATAAGTTTAAGTTTAAAAAAATTTAAAAGTCCAAAAGATAGACCCTGTTTCCTCCAGATCTCAAAGTCCTTTGCTCTTGGCTACATATGAAATGCTTCTGCTCTTTTCCCTTCTGAGGCCTCTCCTCTGGTCAAATGTGAATCACATCCGGAACGTTTCTAGTAGATGCAAGGCTATGCTGCCTGCATGCTGTGGGAGACGGCTCTGAAAATTACCTTGGGCAATCACTATTCTAGAACACAGCATAGTGGATATTACAAATCAATTCAATTTTGGTAATTTCTCATTAAGATGCCTACAGATGGGTAGGTCTAATTGTAAAAGCTCAGCATTTATAATTCATAAGCACAAATTATGCTAAACTAGATGGGGCTATATGTCATTAAGGTTTCGTATAAGCTACAGGATAATTGTTCAGACCAAAATTTAATTCATAAGTTGGCATTTATATATTATATCTAACTTTTATTAGGCTCTCTAGTTAAAAGTTGAATGTAAATAGCACATTAACATTTATAATGCAGTTTCTTGATATCTGTTCTAAAACTCATGACACAGAAAAACACTTTTAACCAAAAGTTAGACCCTGTTTCCTCCAGATCTCAAAGTTCCCTGATACGTTTAGCATTCACCAAAGGTGCTTTGGAGTAAAAGCAAGGCCACTTGGCCCACAGCGTCCAGTATATAGTATGCTGTTATTTGAAAGGCTGGGGCATCACTCTATATCCTGTTTCAGTCTTTGGAAGAAATAATCTTCTTTCAAAGAATATGTTTATGATTTATCTAACTTTATTTTATGTGCATTGGTGTGAAGGAGTCAGATCCCCTGGAACTGGATTTACAGACAGTTGTGAGCTGCCATGTGGGTGCTGGGAATTGAATCCAGGTTCTCTGGAAGAGCAGTCAGTGCTCTTAACCGCCAAGCCATCTCTTCAACCCGGGAAAAAAATAATCTTGAATCCAGAATGGAGCCAGTAAGTATCAGAAGATAGATGAAATATTAAAGTAAAGGGTGCTTGCTCTACAGATCCAAAGGCTCCATGATTTATGACATCCCAGCCATTGCTAGCTTTACTCGACCACTCTGGTGAGGAGATGGGCGCTTTTATGATTTTTTAAAAATGCTGCAAGATCCCCGGTGGCAGTAGGCAGCAG
>LOJH01057314.1:0-11125 GCA_001685095.1 Ellobius talpinus | reverse complement strand
CTAAATCTATAAGAAGGACATGGTAAACTTTGATAAATAGCATACTGTGTAACACTTCTTTATAAGTTTTCCAGCAAGCAGCATAGCAACAGTCTGTGTAGGTTTTTTGTACCCATTTAATAGGCAAATAAGCAAGAGATGACCAGTGGTGAGGATTAATAGCTGTGTAATCTTGCACATCTGTTGGTTATTACTCTGTTGGAAGAAGCTAGATGCTCACCCATGAAGACTGCTGATACCATACATACCCACCTACCTACCCACACTCATGTGCCCAACACAAGGAAAGTTTTGTTATAAAATTTATGTAAATAGTTGGACTTTTTGGTGCAAGCAGAGCTCCCTTATATCTTACGTTCCCAGAAATTCCTTCATCCTTCATCCTGACATCTTTGGTTGATGGCCTTCCCCGACCAAGTATTGTCTGAGATGTGGTGCAATCCTTGGAAATGGGAACTCCCAAGAAACTAGATTCCTGCTAACTAGAAAGTTTGGTAGGAAACTGAATTAAAAAAAAAAGCAAGAAAAGGAAGGACATGACTGCTCCCAGGTATGGTGAGGAGAAAGTTTATTGTAGATAAAGGGAGAGCAAAGGAAGAAGCAGAGACACCTGGGAGAGTTCAGCGTGGATATGACCAGACTGAGCTGGGCCATGTGGGGAAAAGGGAGGAGAAGGAAGGAGAGAGTAGAACCAGGTGCAGCAGCTTGGAGTTCAAATGTCAAAATCAAACTGTCTGGATTATATAGGGAAGAGCCTCTGGGGGAAGAGCAGCCCAGCTCCTGGGCTGGAGAGTTCAGGGTAGAGGGCCAGGTATGCCAACCATACCTGTAACAGGTAGGGATTGAGGGATGCTGGGAGAACCTGGAGGCCAGGTCCAACTTTTGTATGTTAAATAGGCCCCTCAGCCTTTTTTCCTGCATTTGAAACTTCACAGAAACAAAGATTATGCAGTCACTGGGGATGCAAAAACCACACTTGCTCTGTGTCTGTATATTTAGCCAGGGCTTGTAGGTCTGCAGTTGGATGAATTGCGTATTCTACATCCTGAAGGAGAGTAACATCATCTGTCAGATTACCTTCCCTGAATGAAATGCTCCACCATGATATTTGTTGACCTGCTTCTGGTGGGTTTAAGAAATACAGGTCGTCAGGAATAGAAATCTAATCGTGTATATTGTTAATCTTAAGATTCACCAGAGAAAAACCAATTCTACCATTTTGGGCCGAGTTAAAGAGAGCTTTACTAAAATTTTCTATACCAACTAAGATGGAATTTGGTCAGGACCACTCCATGTAAATTTTGTAACTGAGTGACCCTGAGATATGTGTTGTCAGGGATTTTATGGATAAAACCCAAAGGCCACTGTACTTTCCCATGAGTCTTTGTTGTTATTTTTAAGAACTACCTCTCTCAGAATTTCAGAAAGATTTCCCGTCCATGAGCAGGTGAGACTTACAGGTTAACCTAGGGTCTAACAGTGTAGCATCTAAAGAAGCCTATGAATTTCTCCCTGAGGAGATCATATGTGTGTGTGTTTGTGTGTGTGTGTGTGTGTGTGTGTGTGTCCTTCTGAGTGCATTTAGTGTGTGTATATGACTTCAGGGCTGACCATATTGTATCATGTTATTAACCAGTTGGGGGCTCATCCCTGGGTGTAGCTAATTCTTCCTCTCTTGGCAGTCACCATCTACTTGTATTTCTTTGTCTATGGATGGGCCTACTGTGGCTCTCTCCTCTCTGAGTTAGCCTGTGTATTGATAGTGTCATTGTTCAGGTCTTGTTTAGGCAGCCATATTGCTAAGCTATCAAGGGTGGAACTTTCTTTGCCATTTCTAGGAGACACCACCTCACAGCAGACTTCCTGTTGCTCTGGCTCTTACAATCTTTCCACCTCTGCTCTCATGCTGTTCTCTGAGATCTGTTGAGGGTTTGTCTGTTGGAGCTGGGCCCCCCAGTCTGTGGATCTCTCCATTATGACCTGTTGTGGTTTTCTGTAGTAAGAAGTTTCTTTGATGAGGGGCGAGAACTACACTTATCTGTATATATATATATGTGTGTGTGTGTATATGCATGTACACACATATGAGATATATAGGCTAAGTTTTAAAATGTGGTTAGGAAGTATGCAAGTTTAGTAAATTGGTGCTAGTAGGTTCTCTTATAAGATTCATGACCTTACAAGCCCTGGATTTCAAGTACCAGGCATGATTTCCCCTTATCGAGTCCCTTTAGACAGCTGTTGGTTACCACCAAGAGATACAAGTAGCACTAGGATTAACTTGCTGCTCTGGTCAATTTTGTAGTTCATTGGCATCACCGCTCTACAGGACCATCGACTGATCGCTTCCCTCCCATCTGGTGCCATGGAAGCCAGACGGCAGGAAGTAGGCTTTCAGATTAGACATAGCTTGGATCTTCCAAGTTCGGCATCTAAAAGGTGTGGTGTCTTCAGCAATAGGGACCTGCCTTCAGTTTCTGAACATGAACCAAAGACAACAGCAATACCTATATTATTTTGGGAGTCTCTTGGACTACCCTGAGCAACAGCATAAAAGGAGGTTTCTCATGCTTAATCCTAGGATTTTCTTAGGTAGTCGATGGCACTTGTACTCACCTCTTGGTCCTTAATTTGCTTCTAGTTCTGTAGTTGATCCACTTGACTTTCGAGTTCATGTTTCTGAGGAACGCACCTTCTCTCCTTTGAAACAGCCCTTTATCTTTGTTCCTTCGACTTGGAAACTGTTTTCATTTCTGACTGCAGTAGGAATTACTTGAGAATATGCTAGAATTTTACCCATTTCCTGTCTTATTGTATTGCATACATTTTAGAGTTTTCAATTTGTGTTGTAACGTGCAGGCATGGAGCTAAGCCTCTAGATGTCAGTCCTGTACCACCAAAGGCATGCGTGCGTGCCTACTAGCAATCCTGGCGGAGCTGGAATGCAGGTGTTACTGCTTCTTCAAAGATGACCTTTGTTTGCAATGGCAGGAAGATCTTCTGTTTCCCCTATTTCCCTTTTGGTTTACTATCAAAACATTCGATTACTCATTATACCATATCAAGGATGCTTGATCAGAACTAAGGTAGACATTAAGCTTTTAATGATGATGACAATGAATATTGACCAGAATATTAAAAATTCTTTGTCATGGATTGACACATTATAGTGTACCTAGTATAGAAACTGATTGCTGGTTAGAATTTAAGATTAGCACAGTCTAAATGTTTACTACCTATAGTTAACTTTTTTCTTTTTCTTTTTGTTTTCTGAGACAGGGTTTCTCTGCATAGCCCTGGCTGTCCTACAACTCACTCTGTAGACCAGGCTGGTCTCAGATTCAGAGATCCTCTTGCTTCTGCCTGCCTAATTTGGGGGATCAGAGGCCACCAGTGCCCGACCATTTTTTAAAAATTATTACAGATGATTGCTTGCCCTGAGAAGCTGGACATTTTGTTGTGATGGGTAGATCTGTTATGGAGGCAGGGTCAGGAAGATGAGTCACTTTTCCATCCCTTCCCTTTGTCAAGCCAATTAAGCATCCTGACAAGCGCCTGTGACCCTTTGTCCCTGTTGGTGTGTTGGATTCCCTCTCGAGCTAGTTAACTTCGCTTCTTTCTGTGGCGTCAGCCCGGACCCTTAACAGTAGCCAGCGTTTTGGAAAATTCATTATTCTGGGCTTGAGGGGCCAAGAAGTGGAAATTTGTATTCTCAGTGCAAATCCTTCATCACTAGCGCAGTCAACCCAGAGCCTCTCCAGGAAGGCTCACCTACTGTGATCAGGGTGACTGGCAGACTGAAGGCTCAAAAGGTGGGTGATTATGGCTGGATTGGTGTGTTCCTTTGCATTTGCACACCTTCGCCCCAGTTCAGGCAGGGATCTTTGCACATTCCTAGCTACTCCCCTTCTTGCCTTTAGCACTTGCAGGGCTTGGCATCTCTTTGTAATACATTTTTCATTGTGTCCTTATTGCCAAATAAATTGTCCGAATTCTACAGCTACCTTCTGTGATGTGTTCCCAAGATATTTTCCCAGTGGCCTAATAACATGACAATGAAGAAACTGAAATCCTTAGTGCTTTAGCCTGTCTTTACTGTTGTTATCGTTAAGAATGCCAAATTCTCTGAGGACTAGTGCAGCCCTGATCCTTCAGCATTCCCTGGAGAAACGCCAGTGCTTTCAGTCTCTGCTTGGACTTTTCTGTTTCTTGTCTCTGGAGTAAGTGTTTCCCCCACCCCCCATCTCCATTTAGGACTCTTGAGATTTTATCCAATTCTTCAGAATCAGGCTGAAATTTAACCTATCTTAATAAACCTTCTGCTGTCCTCAGTGTTGGAAGCAAACTTCCTGTCTCTCTTCATTGATAATGCTTTGTTTTTTTTTTTTTTTGTCATTTTGTGGTATCTGAATGCTTCTTATTACAGTGATTTGTTAACATAGCTTATCACCCTTGCTGGATGGCAGCCTTTTAAAAGACAGGGATTTTTAAAAATCATATTCATGGTTTCATTTCTCTCAGTATCAAGGACCAACAGACAAGCGTAATGGATTCTGCTTATTAATGCGTATACACCAGCCCATTTTTTATAGACTTACACACATATAGCCTATGTTTAGTGAGGTTTTTCTGTTGATATGTAACTCTGGATAAATCTTCAAGGCTAAAGATGAAGAATACAAGTTACCCTCATTAGTCAAAGAATTACTAGGCACTTGCTATGAAATACTGATCCCTCCCCAGATCCAAAATGCACTCCCTGCAGCAGCCTCCTTAAGTCAAACTGGATATATGTTAGGGAGGAGAATTCTTTGAAAGGAGATACTTGAATGGAGAGTTGACATATATTACACTCTAGATTTTAGCCATGTGTTTGCAGTATTTGTTTACACCCTCAATAGTGAGCACAGTAAGCCGGAAGAGGGCACAGCAGCAGCACTCTGGCCCCAAACTGGCTCAGCTATTAGTTCAATTGTCTTGAAAGTTTTATATAATATATTGGTCATACTCTTTCCCCTCTCCCATCCCATCTGAGATCCTCCACTCCCTACACCAAAACAAAAACATAACAAAACAAAGAAAACAAAACAAAACAAAAAACCCCCATCAAATGAAATGAAAACCAAACAACCCACGGAGTGTGTTTTGTGATGGTCAGCTACTCCTGGGTGGAGGGCTGCTTGTCCTGGGCTGTGGTTGATTTACCCAGGTGTCGCTCCATTGAAGGAAACCAATTTCTCCCTTTTCAGCAGTTCTCAATCGCAAATAGCTTATTGGATACGTGTGGGACTTGGTGCTCATTTTAGTCTCTTCTCTTGCTGGGATTTGGTCTGATTTGAATCTGTGCTGGTCTTGTGCACGCTGTCACAGACTCTCTGAGTTCGTACGTGTATCAGCTCAGTTGTTTCTGGAAAATGATGTTTCCGTAGAGCCATCCACCACCTCTGGCTCTTACAATCTTTATGCAGCCTATTTTGTATAGATTCCTGAGCCTTGAGGGAAGGGGTGATATATCTATATACACATATATGTATATAGACATATTTTTTTTCATTAAGGGTTGAGTGCTACAAAGTTTCTTGCTCCTGGCATATCATTCAGTTGTGGATCCCAGTGCTCTTTCCCATCTACTGCAATAAGAAGTTTTCTTGATGAGGGTTCAGCAATGCACTGGTCTATGGATGCAGCCATATGTAATTAGGAATAATTGGGAGTCATTTTTATTGCTGTATTCATTTAGCAGAATGATTGTAGCAAGCTTTCTCCTAGGGTTCAAGACCTACAGCAATACATAGAATAGTCATGGCAAGAGTCACTTTGGATAGAGGATGTTTCATAAGCTGGATCAGCACAAGAGTCTGTGCACCTGACCCTCTCCAGTCCTGCATCAGTTTTGGTCTGCGTGAGCATCAAAGAAGGTCAAAGGCCTTGTGGACCTAAAGATCTGGCAACTTGGCAGACAGAGTGATGAAAATGCTTTGAGTGGTTCAATGGAACATAAAAATATTTAGTAAATAAGTTTTCTGTGATATGAAATGTATACTATTTAATAAGGCAGAGACAGAAAATAATAAATTGTATAGCAATTTGTGGTCTATGCAGTATTTCCACCAGCAATTTATCTTTCCATCTGAGAACATAATTTCAGAACAACTTTTCATACTAGAAGTAAGTAAGAGCGGCTATGGTTCTTGTCAGCTGAGGTACAGAAATGCTTTGTCACTACACAAAGTCACATGTTGCTAAATGACAGCCAAGGTTTGAACTCAGGTTTTATTTCTCCCAGACCTAGTGCGTTTTCACTACCTTTTGGAACACCATAAAATCCCTATCACTTTGAGTTATATCTCCAAGAATGCTGGCACCACCAAGCAGACAGGTTCTAGACAGTTCTATGTGCAAACTAGACATCGTTCAGCATCTACCTCCAACCGCTAGCTGGACTCCTCAAAGTTTTAAACAATTTATAAGAAAAGTGACTGAAATTTATTAAAAGAAGAGCCATCTGATTTTATTATTGTTTAACAGCTCATAAGAGGAGGAACATCAGGTCCTCAGGTTTGATTAACCTCAACTTTGAAACTCTTCATGCAGTCTCACTGGCTTTTTTTTTAGGAACTCAGTGATTTTTTTTAACTACTAAAAATGAATTCTGAAGGTATTCTGAGACTCAGAAGGGGTTTATTAAGGTTATGAGGAAGACCTTAGAATATATAGAATAAACTTCAGCAGTTGCTGTGCTTAGAGGAGCATTTCTAAGATGATGGGTTTAGATGACCTTATGTTTGTAATCTATCTACCGATCATGTTCCTAGTAAATGTTATTGTATTTGCAATCTATCTACCAAACATTTACCTAGAAAATGCTTATTATGAGGATAAATCTGAAACAAGAATTGAAGTAATTTTCTTCTAAAGGAGCAATGAAAAATCTCACTCTTGCAACATGGGTCTTAAGGTTTAGGTAAATTTTTAAAACACTCTTTAATTAAGATATTTTTATGTGAAAAATGTAATAAAAACAAGACTTCCTTGCTTAGCTCCTCTTCTGAGGGTTATTCTCTGGTGCTGACTGGCTTCAGCCTTAGTTGTAATGTTCAGCCTGGCATTAAAGAAAAGTATCTTAAAATTGAATCTGTTAGTGTGGGCTAGTGTTTTCCAAATTGCTAGATTTTTGTAATCACCTGAAACATTTATTAAAAATAAAGCTCACCTCTGTCCTGTCAGTTCACCCTTCCTTAGCTAAATTGGTGGTGTCCTCCATTTCTAGGAGGTTACTGTATTGATGCCTAACTTCATGTGGGTATTTGTTTAGCTCACTATGGTCCCCAATTCCTGGAATAAAGTGATTATCTTGTTTCTGTTTCTTGATTAGCTAGGAATTGGGGATGGATTTGATTAAAACATATTAGATGCATCTATAAAATTATAAATAATAAAAAATTTAAAATGACTATTTCCTTCCCAAGCAGACTAGTCAGAATTGGAGATGTCTGGGAAACTGCCTCTGACACTGATATCTAGGTGATTTTAATATCAGTAGGCATTAAAAAAAGACAGGGTCTTGTGATGCCGAATCTGGCTTTGAACATGCTTTGTAGATGAAGCTGGCCTTGAACTAATGTTTCTTTTACCTCAGTCTCCCAAGTGCTAAGATTATAAGCATGGACTGCCATGCTTGGTTGTCTATAGGAAAGTTTGCAAATTTGCTTAATACCCATATATTGGGTACACCTGGGAAACTTAAAACATATGTGTGTTTCTGGGTTCCATCCCCAAGGACTGAGATTTGAAAAGATGTAAGTGGTTCACCAACCATCTCTGGAAGAACAGTGACAGGAGGGTTAACATTGCAGAGCAAGGAAAGTTTATGGGTAGACTGGGAGGACAGACTACGGAAAACTCTCAGGTCAAGAATCTGATGCCTAGATCAACCCACCAGAGAAACTTTCAGGTTTGGAGAATAAAATCCTGGCTGTAAAAGAGGTCATCAGAGCTAAAGTGCAGTTTATATGTCTGTTTGAAAATGGAAAAATGTACTAAAGAAACAAGGCAGCAAAATGACTCCTAATGACATACTGCTATACTCTCAGACCCTTAGATTGCTGTCTTGCTCAACACATCAGACGAGCATCTTCATCCAGTGAGTGGGAATTAACACGGAGACTCACACTGGACAACGTGAGAGATGAGAGACTTTGGAGCACTCAGTGCTAAATGAGCTGTCTTCATCAAACTCCTCCCCTCATGACTCAGGGATCTATGTAGAAGATGCTTTGCAAAAAAATTGTAAGAGCCAGACGTGATGGATGGTTCCAGGGAAATAGTGTCTTCCAGACACAAGAGAATGGATGTACTTATGAACTCATCGAGACTGTGCCAGCAAGTATGATTACAGAGATTGCACAGATTCAAGCCAGACAGGGTCTCGCACTAAGAGGAGGAAGTGGACATGGAGCCTGTGGTCGTTTGAAGAATGGCCCCCATAAGTTTATATATTTGAGTGCTTAGTCATCAGGGATAAGGAGTAGATGTAGACTTTGAGATTTCAAAGGCCCCGCCCCCACCTATGGATCATGCTATAGAACTCTCAATTACTTCTCCAACGCCATGTCTGCCTGTGTGTCACTTGCTCCCCGCCATGATGATAATGGACTAATTCCCTGAAATTGTAAGCAAGTCTCCAGTTGAATGCTTTCTTTTCAAAGAGTTGCCTTGATCATCGTGTTTCCTCACAGCAATAGGACAGTAGCTAAGGCAGGCTTCCAATCCCAATGAAGAAGGTATTTGCGAAGGGAAAATCGGTTTCCTCCAATGGAGTATTAGTGGGTTTATCACTCACAGGGCAGGCCTCATGCCCAGGAGTCACTACAAAACCAACTCCATGGCTTTTTTCTTGATCCTTTTGTTCCATTTTGTCATTTTTTGTCTTGTTCTTTTGCTTGTTTGTTCAGATCTTTGTGCGTGCATGCGCTTGTGTGCGTGCGTGTGTGTGTATGGGTGTGGTGTGTGTGTATGTGTGTGTGTGTGAGAGAGAGAGAGAGAGAGAGAGAACAGAAAGTTGGGTAGGGTGGGAGTTGGGAAGTGTTGGAATATATAAAGTTGGGCATGATTGTGTGGGCCTGTCACTCCAGCGTTTGCAGGCACAGAGAAAGGCAGATGCTGGGCTCTCACTGGCCAGACAATCTGTTAAAAAAATGGATAAGTCTATCTTGGACCTGCAGGGTGATCAGTAGGGATTTTGTGAATGGTTGGGAAATAAAAAACTATATTTGCAAATATAATGATGAAGGGTGGAAGGCGGAAGGAAGGTAAGCATAGGTGCCCAGAGCTTCTGGTAACCTAGACTTAAGTCTTGAGTTATCTTCTTTTTAGAACATCCTCAGGGTGATTATTTGTTTGCTTCTATCAATAGCACAGAGGAGTAGGCATTGTTCATTATAAAGGCAAGTTTATGGATCCTACCTTAGATTTATGGCTTAAAAATCTGTCAGAGTGAGACCAGGGAATAGCACTTTAAATAAGCTCTTAACGATTCTTACACATACTGAAGTTTAAAAATCATGACCTTATCAGAAACCTCTGAAGCCTGAAATATGTCTAGGCAGGCATTTTTACCTGCAAAAAAATGCAAACCTACTGGGAAGGATTATGGAGCAAACAGATTATCAGACATTAAAATGAATTCACACTTTTGAGGAGAAAAAGTAGCAGCTAAAAGGTAGTGGAGATCTAGGGAGGAGGCAATTGAAAAAGTAAAAGCAGAGAAACTTTGCTGGTTGGGCTTCTTGGGTGTGTTTTTTTATAGTTATAAGAGGGAGATGCATTTTGGGAATAGGAAAATTGGAGACTTTGTTTGCAAGTTGGTTCCCGTGGCATGTTCAACAAGAGCCATGCTGGCTTGTCTGGGTAGATCAACAGTTTGTTCTGACTAAAAAGAAAAGATAGCTAGCAGAGTGTTAGTTCTTTTCCTGAAAATTTAGGGCTATATTATAGATAAATTCGGGCTCTGCTTGTCTGTCTGTTTGCCTGCCTGTTTTGTGTATTCTAGTCTTGTCTTGAACTTCATAGGTAGATGAGGATGACCTTGAACTTCTGATTCTTCTGCCATCTCGCTCTGAGTGCCAGGATTACAGGTGTGAGCCATGATACCGTACTGGGGTACTGAACCCAGGACTTCACACTTACTAGGCAAATACACCACAAAGCTGACTACATTCTCAGACTTAGAGTCTGTTAATAAGTGCTGTAGTTCTAGTCTTTATTAAGGACACTCTAGACCTCCTGTCAACAGAGGCTCTACCAATTTGAGACAACTGCTTGAATATGAAATCATTAGCTGCAGAAAGCACGATTTCTTTAACTCCCCCTTAACTGATGCTCTCAACATGAGAGTATATGGATTTGATGAATATGTCAGTGGCCCCCAGGGAGTCTGTAGCAAGGAGAGGTTTGAATATTCTGAGAGCTCATATTTTCAGAACTCCGTGCCAGCAGGAAATATTCTTCTCTCAGGTTGCAGAAATCAGTATAAACATATGGAACTGACTATCTGCGACACAGACCATAAGGGGTGGCTAAGGAGTGGAATATAAGAGTTCGACCTAAAAATCTTACGAGGAAGAAATTATGAGATAAGCTGCAAACTGGCTGACTGGAAACATCTGGCCAGAAGGAGACTTGCAACACTGGACCTTTTGTTGACATAATGGTTATTAATACAGGACAACTGAACAGCGAAGACCCTGCCAGTCTACAGAGCAACCTGGAACAGTCACAGACTACTCCTCTGACAGAAATGTTCCTAAAAATGTGAAAAAATTTTAGTCTTGTCTCCTTAGCTTTGTGGAGAAATAATATTAAGTTTGGATCCTATAGTTTTGTGACCGCATTCTATACATCTGCCTAATCATCTGTCGTATTTTTATTTTTAGATTTTTTGGTATGTACAAATTATTGTTCATTAAACACAATATTTTAAGGAATGCAACCACAAATTATGCAGCATTTTAGAAGGCACACATTCAAGACTTGTCAATAGACATATACATGGTATTAATTACATTTTATTTTTAATTTTTAAAAAATATTTATTTATTTATTATGTATACAATATTCTGTCTGT